>JAQFYQ010001412.1:0-13353 GCA_034694885.1 Buchholzia appendiculata | reverse complement strand
CTTCTTTCAACTTCTAGGTTTTTTATGTTTCTTTAAATTAATTTGTTAAATTATCATTTGGTCATTTTTATTTTTTTGGAAATTACAAAGTTTAAGTGCAGTGCTGGCGTTTGGAAAATAAGTTACGTTGTGAGGTCAGATCAAATATTTTTACCCCCAATAAAAAATGCACGCCCTCCTTCAAACGTTGTGCGTGCCAGCCTTTACAAAAATTGTGATCAGTTCTGATCAGCATTTGTGAAGTCAAGTGTCTGGGCTCTTTCAGATGAGCGAAAAGAAATTTAACAGATTTTGTTACCGATAACACTGACTGCACCGCGAGTTGAGCCCATAACTTTTAGCGCACAAGGCGAGTGCTCAGACACTGAGCGCTCGGTCATTTTGAGGATTGGATCTACGGTATATGTGAGCTCATGGGAGCAAGCACTGTTTCGTGACGACCCCCTGAATTGAAATGTCTTGACTGTATTGAAGCAAATATTAATTTACAATGTTTTCATTCACTTCTCCATTGCAAACTACCTCCTGTTTTTGGTTATGAAAGTTGTTCCACAATTATAACTATGAAAGATTTGTGTAAGCTACAATTTTGTATAGGTGACGATGGCATCTGATACAAACGACGCTGCTACAGCCGCAACTCAGCGCTTTAGGGCCTCGCGATTTCGCGCTCCACTGATTCTTGCCGTCACGGGCCATGGCACAGATTCTAAACGCGCTATTTCTGAAGGAAGGTGTTTCATAGAAATCGCGTGCTCTCTTAAATTGGACTCAAACCCTAGTTTTGGCAATTTTGCTTTGAATTTCATTTCTGTGCACCTTGGTACCTTTTACTTTGTTGGCACACCAACCCATTCTATCGCGTGCTACTGCGAAGATAGAATAGAAATGTTACGCTTATGAATGGTTAATATAAATATTTCTATGAAAATGCAAGTACTAATTAGGCTATAATTCAATTCAATTAGAAATTGAGCAGACGAAATTCGTACAACAGTCATTATGCGTAATTCTCATAATACTTGTGGCGTTCACCTTAATGAAATATAGCTAGAGATATTACTGGAGATTCGTTATTAATATACTAAGCTAGTCAGGCGTGACGTTATCATCGTTAGAATAATAGGCGTAGTAATTTCTAGTGAGATTTTATGCTGACCGTTCAGAGATGTCCATGTTCTAAATGTACTAATATTCAATCGCGTTATACTGATTCGTCATATTACACATCATATTGAAGTTTAACTTATCTGCGGATCAAATATTTTTCCTGGAAGGGCGAGTTCCAAAAAACTGGCTCCGGAAGCAAACCGCGAAAAAGTTATATGAAAAATAAGGTGAGGCTACTTAAAACTCTGATCGCAGACAGAATCACATACGAAGTGTTTCCCGCGGGAGCAATAATGCCGTTTGGACTCCTCGGCAACCAATATCCGTGTATCAGCTAACAGATAATTATGTTGCTTTAGTTTAACTAAACTGAATATCATAACAACAACGCAATCTCTTATGTTGTCTCGTAATAAGAGTCGTGACCGAGCAACACCAAATGCTGCTCAATATTTTGAGTTACATATTTCATATTTGAGTTCAATATTTCTCTATATCATTTTAACTTCACGCTCAACTAGACTCTACAGTATTTTGCTGATACTGAATTTTTTTAAATTTTAATCGGAGAAGTTCAAAGAATCCATCGACCCACGGTAAATTCAAACAGAGACAAGACGCAGTATGCGTATATTTGTCATAATTACAGTGTATGTAACAACTTTATATTATTTTGACTTTTGTTACATTTTATTTTATCAATCAAAACTGTGTTTCGTTGATTAATTTTATGTTCAATGTTGAAATGATATAAATGCAGATTAATGCTATAATCCCGTTGTCCAAATGTAGTTTGTTATCGTATGCTCAAGTACGAGTAAAGTGGGTCAGCCACTCCAAAGCTTTAGTGTTACTTCGTGCAGTGCCTTTTCGAAAAAGAAATGACGCGTCAATTTGTGGTGGTGCGCTGCAAGACGCTTAGAACTAGTGAGTTCAAAAGTACGACTCACTGGGTTCGTGCGACGACTGAAACGTGTTGTTGATATGGATACGTTTACGGTAAACAGGCCTTCCAAGATCGAGTAACGCACTGGGCCTTAATAGTGTAGTGGAAATGCGCTTTCTTGTTAGGCAGGAGACCAGGGTTTGATTCCTGGTCCAGGCTTAATTTTTTACTCATATTTTCTTCGTCGTTCGGAAATATTTACGTTTCCATTGGAGATAACCAAGACAACACATCCAAGGCAACGTAAAACGTTGCTGCGACATCACTGCAACGTTTTACGTTGCTCGAACACACAGAATGTTGCTGAGGAATTTGTGCACTCGGGTGAACTCGAGGCGATATCTCCGCGACAGATGCTGTCGTCTGAAGAGCAATGGGGAGATGAGCATGATTGATATTGTCGCATGACAATCTTTAACGTCATAAAATAAAAACGAATGAGACTCCAGATATTATTTATGCAAAAATATTTAATTTGTAATAATTTTAAACGAACCAGCATTATATAACAGATTCCAGCATGTGTCTCATTATGATAGTCTATTGCCGAATTAATATACACAATTATTAATATGTAATAGTCTGGTATAGTATTCTAGACTATATCAATATTCAAATAAGCATTCAAACAAAAGAATGCCCACAAATCTACATGCAAATATATCAGGTAAAATTGCGATATATATATACAAATTGCTGAATAACATGGATTCAAAACAAGAATTACATTTAAGATATCAATTATAAATTTCAAATTGCAATGCTCAGTGCTATGAAACTGCTGTCACGGGCTTCTGTCCAGCTCAGCGGATCTATCGCAAAGCGCGAAAAATATAGAGAAAATGATTTTTTGCTCAACTATGGGTAAGGAATGTGTCAGTGCTTATACAGCCATGCAAATATTCGACATTCTCCAATAGCAGTTTCTCGCCTTTAAAAGGCAGAGTAATTAAGCTTCATAAACGGCTTCACAATTTTCAAGTCTGAATGTCGATTGCATTTTGTCATTAACACACTAAAGATTATATCTGATATTAAAAATTAAGAGTCTGTGAACAGATTAATAAATCAACATAATATGTTGTAATATTTAAAACAAGCACTCTGATTTAGGCCAACTGTATTTGCGTTTGAAGTCTATTCCGATTTTAAAATTATCATGCAATCTTTATAATACAATAATTATGTAATGCTGTGATAGCTAGATCATATAATGCTTTCATTAAATGCAAACCATTTGAGACCTGTTTTAAAATTGTATTGACATTAGGTAATTTTGAAATGGAACTTGACAGCAGTCTGATAGCAGTGAAACATTGCTGGGTAAATGCAAATGCAAATTTTCAGTTATTTCAGAACAAAAAATGATAATAATATGCATGGAATAATAATAACAACAATAATTATAAGACAACCAGAGTTATCCATCCTAGAACAATAATTATGAAACTCCAATTGTAATATTATAATATAAAATTTCGCCGTAACGCAGTACCGGGGTATACAAAAATAATAATAATATTAATAATAACAAATGTGTAAACTGTATATGAACGAATATCTATTTTTAAAAAGTTGCTATACAACTACGCAAAAAAGTAAATATTAAACAAGCATGCCCTAACAGAAAACAATATAATGCCGCATAAAACAAATTAGAAGGAGTAATTTAAATTCTCCCTATTCATAATCCTACAAGATATATTTAAAATAAACAAACTACTAAAGAATTAAGTGTTAAGTTCTGTAGAAAGTGAAACATAGTTATTTTATAGACACATTATGGAAATGCACAATCTTCGCGCTAAGAAGTCTGTTTGCTGGTTATAAATTGAATACAATTTGAATTGAATTAGAAAATGAATGATTGAATTTAATGCGGAGTATTTTTTCGTAAACTCCCGTGACGATGACTAATTGTTCTTTTGGAACAACTCCCCTCATACAGTTGTCCACGGAAAAATGTAAAATTTCAATAATGTTCTAAAACAGAGGGGAAATTGTCGTCACGTTACGTTGCTTGGCACGTAGTTTGTCTAACGTCGAATTGGTGGACGTCGCGGCTTGATACAGCAGAGGCTGGTGATGACGACAGCAAGCAGAACGGCGAAGGAAATCACACCGGCAGCAATAGGGGCTGACATCGCCTTTGAACCTGTAAGCAAACAAGTTGACGAATAATAATACATATTGCACAATTATCATAGAGTTACAAACAGTATTTCTGACCCAATATTATTCGAAGGATATTGGAAATTTCTCTTCAAACCAAACAAAAGAAAGAGCAAGGGTTTCATCAAAAGTGTTCTGTTCGCCATATTGGGGTTTAAGGACACGAGGAATCTGAATCAATTACAGCTAGTAAAGCCTCATTGCGATCGTTTTCATTCTTGATACTAACACTAATGATGGTTTCGTTCGTCGTCATTATCGATTATTTGCATATTTCATAGTTCTTTAGTAAAGAATAGAGCTGCTAATAGCATAGTCAGTCATGCAATCGACTCAAACTCGAAGTGTCTCAGGTTCAATTCCCGGGCCACGATGTTGTATCAATAATAAAATCTTCAAAATTTGAACTAACCGCTTCTATTATCAAGCAATACAAGTTGCCACTATCTGTAATAAGCCAGGATGTAAACGGAGGTGTTTTCCTGGCACATTGGTGAACCATATACAGCCTCCGGCTGAGAGATGTGGAAGAAGATCAGCGCCCTGGCATTGCTATGTAGAATTGTAGATGCCGCCAAAAGCATTGCCGTTATACAAAGCTTGGATAATTTAAAATATTGCTTAAATTATGTAGTCCACAGCCTATGAAATCTTATTTGCAATTATTAATAGCAAGTGGGATCATGTAAACAGTTATTTCTTCCGATAAGAAAGTTTTGTGAGCAACCTCGACTACGGCTAAGGAACTGAAACTGTTAGAATAATCCTATGCCGGATGATTGTTTAGTTCGAATAATTAGTCAAAAACTATTTTCAAATTGTGCACTTCCAGGACATAAAGGGATCTCTGCTGTCAATAAAGCAGAGTGCATAAATTACAAAACTTCTCTTGTATTATATGTCAGGCATTGCGTCAAACCAGTTATCTGCACAAGACCGCGTCCAAAGATGTGTGCTGTATTAACTATTGAGCGTTATCTTTTCAAATGATGAAGTCAAAGATTAAAGCAATAACTATTTGGTATCTAATTTTGTACACACTCCGTAGTTAATCTCATTCAAGGTAAGGGTAAAGTAAGAACCTTTAGGTTTCCTGCGTAGAAGCGGCTTTTCTGTAACACGTTCTGGTTTTGTTGTATCAGTGCCAGTGGTCGGATGTTCTGTAACCGGTGCAATGGTCGTGTCATGAGCAGGCGGTGCGTTAGTAGGATGAGTCACAACTGGTGGTGGATTCTCTGTTTTCTCTTCGTTTGAAGACGGCGTTTCTAACACAGCAAAACAATAAATCTTCAATGGACCCCTAACGATAATTCAATTGATTTCTATGCTGGAAATGTTCTAATCCAAAGAAAGGTTGTGATGTCCAACTGAAATTTTATCCGTTAATTTTTGTTAGGTGGTTCGATTGAAGGTTTGTGTTACGATAGTCTTTTGTAAAATGTGAATCAAATGCTTTGGTGACGATTGCATCGCCCTATAAGTGACATTGCAAATTTTCATTACACTCAGGTAATATTGCACCTTTCAAAAACTATTTTGTGCAGTTATATTTCGATTGCGAGTTCACTTAATTTTCTTAATATTTGTCCACGTGTGCTAATTGTACTTGTACAGATAACTAATATCAATATTAATAATATCGTGACGCTGTCTTAAAGAAACAGATGATGACGATGAATGAATAGACGCTAATCATCTGTAAATCTGAATAGATATCGATTCAAGAGCATGAACATTCCATCACACCACAATCTCACCGAAAGAGTGCGATAGAAACAACTCTGGAACAACTTACTTGTTCGGCACTGCATCGGTATGCAGACAGGACTCTCTGGGTAGACAGGCTTCTTCGGTACTGACACGGCATTGTCTGTGTGAGTTCCTCCGAACACTGGAGCAATGACGTTGACGGGAGTGTCCTTGTTGTCGGTCAGTGGAGAGTCGGTTTCATCCGTTGTCTTCAGCGGGCGTCTGACCTTCATCTGAATGAAGTCCTTAGTTTTCGATAGCGACGAGCTTACGATGTCCTGTTGGTCGTCAAACACTGGCGGTTCGTTAGCTTTCGTTATGTGCCTGTAATCAATCGATAGACGTTTACAATAGAAAGCAAGCAAGTATGCGATAACAGATAGCGCCTCGTATGCAGTGCTTCCATCTAATAGTTTGTGTTTCCATTTTCTCGGACTCGGTACTAAAAATAATCGCAATAGAAAAAATGCAATAATTTATAACAATACAAATGAAAAGTAGATGATATTAATCGTACATGAACTATGACAATTTATGTAATATGTATTGTATATCTGTAAATAACATGATGATCACATATATTTTATGATTAGCTATTAGTAGAATAAGAGCAGGTAATATGTTCCGAAATTACACAGATATAAATTGGCGTGACAATGAAAGGCAATAGATTTTAGTCATAGTTATTGGTAGAAGGCGGTCTCGTGAAACAGTAACCGGTGAACACAATTGCAAAATAACTGCTTCACATAACAATATGCATAATCATTAATCAATGAGCAGCATAAAGCATTTAAACTTATAAATAAATCCATGCCTTCTACATTTCAATCGATAATCTCGTCATTCCAAAGACCCGCTGAATTGCGTAAATAAAAATAAGTTTGAGAAATTATTAAGTAAACTTACGCATCTTTCACGATAGGTTTGCCCTGGCTATCGTAATATCCGACAAGCATGTCACTGTTTTCCTGTAAGCAAATGATTTACATCAAATTGTAATGCATGATATCCAAAAAATCAACAATAAATATATAAATTTAATATGATATGTAATATTGAATATTCCCACATATTGGCGCCACCACTTGTACTCCTCTGAGATTTATATCAAATATTTGCCAACATGAAAATATACTGCCACTAATTTATACGAATTATATAGGCATTTTGTTTATTTGCAGACACAGCTGTGAGATGTATCTCATGTTTCGCTTTCCAAGTCCGTATACTGTAGTTGTCTGATTGGTACTTAAGTTTATGCAATGCAACAGTGGGACAGGCTGCTACAGTAAGTCATCAGCCAGTCGGTTCCAAACAGATGAACGAGACGAAACTCTATTGATACAATTTAATTAGGCTATTCAACAATAAACTAGTACTTTTTAAATTAGATCACTTATTATAATGGATGATGCCTGCGAAGCATATTCCAATTCAAATATATACACAATTCCGATCAGGACTTAAATCCAAATTCATAGATCTGATGATGAATGTTAGTCAGACATTGCCTAGTTTCGTCATGCCGTTGTCCAAAGGAACAACATATCTGTTTCATCGGAAAAAGGAATCACCAGTTGCATCCATGATTGTTCAGATAAAAATTGACAGTGATACAGATGCCCTGCTGTAATTATGCACTTCTATACATCTCCAGATATCAGATGTCCACGTTGGCGTATAACAAAACCTGGAGAAGCGACCGTAAAGTGAACCTGGTGATGTAACGTAATCATAGCTAGCATCGAATGCTCTATATTATTTTTGCAGCAGAATTGAACATGCAATAATTTTTTTTGATTATCCAGTATCTATGTAGTATGAGCTGAACAATATGTCTCCTCTCAATCGTTTTCTTCGTAGCACTGCACTAGTTCTGATTAACTGTTCAAATATTCGTTTTTCGACTATAATTGCTGCTTGCGCACTTAATTTTCCGTTGTTCATACGCTATTGGTGAATTAAATATATACAATGGTGGAATTCCTCTAGATAGGTATAGTACTAGCAAGTGCAATAATCCAGCATCGCCTACCAAAGTCGGGTCTTTGTTGAACGCCACTGCAACGTACGGATCTGGATTCGCTGCTTCTATTCTAGACGTGACGGTGATTTCGACGTCCGTTTCCGAGACGCGCTTCCAGTCCGCTGTGTAGTCGCAGTCGTCATACACGCAATCCTTCGGTACGCGGACTCCAGGAGTATCGAGAGGCATGTCAGTGAGAACAGACTGAGGTTGTTTCGGGCCTGAATTTGGAGTTACTGACGGATCTGTCGAGGATGGCTCTATCGCTGCAACAGAAAGTTATACAGCGTATTGATTTTTCACATCGATGATAACGACTAGCAATAATGACGAGGTCAATGGTGATGACGAAATGATGATGAAAGTGATAATTTGTATAGTATGGATGATGAATATAATAACGATCATGACAGTTTGGAACTAAATCATAGTATTGAAATGACTAGGATAAAGAGGACAAGGATGATAAGGAAACTAATATATACGAGGACAATGCTCAGTAATACTGATCAGCTCGATTGACTTGGGACAGGCGAAGCAGCAGATACGTCAATCATTTAATAGGGGAGCCTAAGCCGACTACAAGAGTGAACGGACTATTATTTTTTATCTTAATATCATAAATTTGTGTTTTATTCCAATAAGTTTCTCACGAGAGACCTATGAATTGAAAGTACAAAACATTGCGAGGATTGCTTACTGCGGCACTTCCTTGGAATGCAGACAGAAGTATCGGACAGGACGGGTTTCGTAGGAGCGAAAGCTGTCGTGTCTGTGTGCGGGCCTCCTCCAACGGCTGCTACAACTATGACGCTGTCCATACTGTCATCAGAGAATGTCACGTCCGTGACGTCATTTGGATGCAATGGTCGCGTGTATTCCAACCTGATGAACTTGATTGTCTTCGTGATGGTATAGCTTATGATGTTCTGTATGATATCCTTGACCGGTGCGCTGGTCGGTGAATCTATATGACTGTAGTCAAGATGATAAACAAATCATTAACAATCTTCTAACGTTCCTCAACGGCATATTACTCGAGGCGCTTTAGTCAAGATGCATTGTAACCAATTTAAATCAAACATAATTTTACTGATTGATTCCAATCACAGTGAACAATTTTGAATGTGTGCTATATACATATGAAAAGGTAACAATAATGGCACTAGTAGACATACATTTATCATGAGAACAGCAACAAAAATAATTCTGTGCTAAAAATCTTGGTTGGTATTGTAAATTTATTGCCAACATTATTCTAAACATCATAATAAAAGCCATTCGTCCTAGTTGTTGTTGTAGATGAGATATAAAGAGACCGTTTACAACATGCCCTTTCCAATCACGAGTAAAACGTTATGAAACGGTACCAGGAATCGAACACGGGTCTCCTGCATGACAGGCAAGCGTACTATGAACTACACTGTATTAGCCGCCGTTCTACTCGTTTTTGGAAGTCAGTCTTATCGTAGACGTATTCATATCAATACCACTACCCTGAAAGGCAGCGCACGACCCGAAGTGAGTCGTACTATGAACTCATTAGTTCTAACCATCTCGCAACGCACCACCACATGATCTATTGTACTATCATTTTCTTTGATCCTATATTCTTCATAATTCCAATTCAATTTACATATCTGATATTAATTTAATCATATATTATCTGTTAAAAATTAGTCAGAAATTTTACTTTTCGTCGGAGTCCTTTTGGAGTATTTTGAAGAAAAAAAACTTTTATACAACGACATCCGAAACTAGAGCATAGTTTATACCTAGATTCAGCATCGGTATAAGAACCTCTATCGTGCAAAGCATACAATTAGAAAGCAACATAGTACAGTATCTAACACAGCTACACCTATTATAATGGAATACAGTCGATAGAATGCGCTATAAATGAAATGTTGAATTAAATTACTATATAAATAAATTATGCATTGATTGATACAAAAAAGATTTGTCTAAAAATAGCATCAGCACGAGCTGGCGACAACTAAGTTCGTTCCAATTCTAGATGACAGAGAGACATTCGAACTGATGGCATTTAATTGCACGATAATAATCTACTTGAACGTAGTCCCAACAGAGTAAATACGATCTACTTACGCGTCTTCGCACACTGCCTGGCCATTCTTGTCGATGAATGCATATACGAAGTCAACGTCAATCTGCAAAATAAAGCATAACCCAGTTCAAAAGTTTTCATTTACATCCATTTGATCAAGGCTAGTTACCTCTTATTGTAATGTATTCAATATTTGGAATAGCATCAGCAAAATCAGTGAATTAATTTGTAAATTTACTCTAAAATTCAACATTAGTTTAATTGTAATTGTTTCCCAGAATACTAGAATATGAAATTCTGAATTGATATACATAACAAATATAGTATGAAAAATACATGTATACGGTAACAGTGTATACAGCGGATTTTAAATTCAATGCCAATAAACTGAGTCTAGCGTCCGGAATGTAGATTTTGTAGCTTGTAGATATTTTGAAATTTCGCATTTATTCAAGACTGCTACTTACCAGCTGACACAATGTGAACATCTAGATCACGCTCCTACATGTCTCCAACACTTGAATTTTTTTTGTAGCAGTACAGCATTTTCAAACATAGAGAACTATTAAAAGGTATAGATACAAACTTCATAGAGCTATTTAAGGTAATTCTTCACAGAACATTCTTAGATATAATAAATGACATAAGAATGAAAAGAAAAGAGGACGCCCTCGCGGCAGCCGGAGGCGGTACGGGGCCCTAACCTGACGGAGGCTAGGACGGGAGACAAACAACAACAGAATGAAAAGAATCACAGACAATTATTGTAGGCCTATTGATAAGGAAATTTCAAGCTAACGACGACTATGCCTTACCATTCGGTTATTTTTGGAGAATCCAATGCCAATGTATTGATCCGGCTTCTTGTCATCTATCCTTGAAATGACTATGACTTTGATTATGTCCTTGGAGATAAGCTGCCAGTCCGCCGTGTATGTACAATCATCGAGAATACATCCCTCTGGTATACGAATGCCTGGAGTATTGATGGACGGTTCTTCGGGCTTTGCTGTGGTCGTTGCGGGCTTATTGGTCCTGGCTGGCTCAGTTACTGGCGGTAAGTCAGTCTTAGGTTCAGCTTTAACAATAAACAGTAAAACAATGAAATAGATTCCAAGAAAAAATAGAAATGTAGAGTTTGGTGTCATAATACTTAAAAAAACACTGTTTAAATCTCTTATTATAATGTATGATTTAAACACGAGTAGCAAGAGCAGCTGTTACCCTATTTTTTATCACACTCAGAGGTATCGAAGTGTAACGCGCCCATTATTTTTAGTTTTGATGTAAGTTGTATTATTCTAAATGCACAACGAAATATAATTTTTAACGCAATTATTACATTAAAAATTTCATTAATTTGTAACATAGCATTATTATTTGGAAGATTTGGAAGATAATTTTTACACAAGATGAATTGGCCTTGTTCAATCAACAACTGCAGAACATGTCACTTGTAAAACTTGCTTCACTGCTGGTGTGTGGCTTACCATTACAACACACAAGTATAGCATCATCAACACAGCGATAATGTTGAAACAATTTCAATTACAATTTCAATTAATTGAATAAATTAAGTTCACTCATAATTAAACGTGTTTATAATAAATAGTAATTTTAGATATAATGATCACAACTTCGATAACCAATTGCTTGCTCACATCTAATGATGTCTATAGATCTATGATGCATGATGTAATATTCTGTGCGATATAAGAATTTAATTTAATTGCAATTGAAATGAAAGTCGAACTGTGAATTGAAATGTAATATACATTATTCCTTTTAGATGTAATAACTTTAACATATACATAGTATTTGCTTATGACTCCACTTCTTTAGAAAAGTAGATGCTTTCTCATGCTTACATCTACATATCAGTGGAACACAGATTGGATTATCTGAGAAGACTGGATTGGTCGGCAGGGATATAGTCGTGTCTGTGTGTTTGCCTTTGCCGAGTACGACCTTGGTACTGTCCTTGTTGTCATCTGTGAAGGACCAGTCGGTATCATCAGTCGTTACACGCGGTCTCGTCACCGTCAGTGTCAGCGTGTTGTCTTTCTTTGTCAGATCGAAGCTCTTGATGTCTTGATGGGGATCTTCTATCGGCGGACTGTTCGGACTGGCTATGTAACTGTTAAGAACAACTCGTGTTAATTAATGCACATAGTTAATTGGGCAATTCATCATTACAATTTTTGCACAATTATTAGATTCATTCCAAGATTAAATAAATTTTTAAAGATTTCTCAAACTTCTTCGATCATAATATTACTTCAAAGAATTGATTTGAGTAATTTTTTTAAATAATGTGCAACAAATTGAAATTGACGCAATAATTGAACCTGACTAAGATATCAACTGGCTGAACCTGGTCGATGTTCTATGCAATGCAAATAAAAAAAATTAATATATAATAAAATATATAATACAATATATAGTATAAACATTCATGATCAGAGTTTCATGTCAATATTTCCCTTTCAATATTTGTTTTTGTCCTTTCACCTGTTTCGGTTCTGCTGTGATGTCGTATTTGTTTGCGTGTTGTTACTGACTATAAAAATCCCATGGCTCGTCAAGTATAACGTCTTTAGAAACCGGGCAATAAAAAACCTAAATTTTACATGCCTATATCAGAATAATCTTACAAATTAGCTAAAATAGCTGTAAACTTACGTTATAGATTATTGGGTTAAAAAGGTAATTAACATCAAACATCGCATCAACATTTAGCCAAGCAGTAGAAGCTTAAACATATTTAAGCTGATTAATAAATTTGAGAGAAATTACTAACCCATCTTTACAGACTGGCTTGCCATTCTTGTCAAAGAATGCATAAATGATATCCGTCTTAGTCTACAGAAACAATATATCCAACTATTATTATCTACAATCAGTTGCATTAAACATATATTGTAATACATGTTCTATCATATAGATGTGCTCATAAATACCGATATAGTTGGGCCAGGGCAATAAGCATTACCTAAATTACTTCTGAGGTAAGAAAACGAAGGTTGACAGTTTCCCATACAGCATCTTAAATGGTAAGCAGTTTATCACCAGCTTTACAAGAAATACATCTCTGACTAAGATCGATGCTTAACTCGATATCTCTTTGACAATCGTGTAACTGATGCTATGCACCATGCACAAGGATACAGATTCATTGAGAAAAAACTTCGTGTTGCATGACATTGTATTGTATTGTATTGTATTTAATTCCAAATTTGACACAATTCAGTACATAAAAACATTTCCAGTAGTCAAGTC
>JAQFYQ010001411.1:0-13354 GCA_034694885.1 Buchholzia appendiculata | reverse complement strand
TTGGATTCGGTCGGGGGTTAAAATAAAATAAATAGTTTTTAAGATATCGGAGTTCAAAGTTATCCCCATGCACTGTAATGTTAGGAAGTTCTCTATATAAGCCCGTGCTCGTAAGCGCGGCGAGTTACACAGCGAGTAAGAAAAGTTAGTATGTTCTGAAAACTCAATAGAACCAGTCACTTTAGCTATTGTTGAGTTTTTATAAATAATAAAAACTGTCTGACTAGCCTACCTCTCTTCATTATTAATTTAAATCTACAGTAGTCATCAGATACTCTATAACAATAGCATCTCGTATTATGGTATGTCAGCATCTAAAATTTAAAACTTTTTTTCTAATTTTAGCCGCCATATGCTTATTTCGTGGAATATTTCAAATCATAAAATATTTCGCATACTACATTGACTATTCTATTAGTGTTTTATCAAATATGCATTTCATTTAGGTCTGTAATTCGGTTAAACACCTATTTTATTATAGTTTACAACATTTATATGGTAACAAATTTTTTGATCTACAAGCCTCATTTATTTCAAACGAAAATTAGGCAAGTATCTTGAATCATACGAAACAAATTATTTTCTGTTAGATTGAACGAATATAATTTAAAAACACTTCAACCGATTTCATTCCGGTGCACACCGGTATACAGGTATACATAATTTCGTTATCAGTGAAGAGCTACAGTAAATGTGTCCAATGTTGTTATTAAGCCTTGGCACAATTGTTATTCACACGAATTAATGTTACTACACACGTGACCGTGTAAATTAACAATCCCAAAATAATAGAAAGTACGTTGCACAAATTAATTTATGACTGCGGTCAACATTAATGCGATTATAATGATTTTCGTCAGCTTATTGAGAAGTATAACTTACGAGTAAAAGTTGAGTTTTGAGTCTAACATGTTTCGCTATTCGCCCCTGAAGAATCATCCACCCTCTCAATATCATTTTTTATTTTCAATTGGGGTCTATTAGATCGATATTCAATGACAGGGTTAGCAATGATTTGTATGCATTTGTTTAATTTATAGCGCAGAAGCCTCTTTTTGCATTTTCACCGGCGATGTTTTCAAAATAAATTCTAAAAGCATACTAATTAAATGCTTTAATTGAAACGTGCTCAAGAAGCAATATTGATGAGGCTAATTACAATATCAATTCGATGCAAGTAATCTAAAAAGCCATAAATCAAATCAGTGCTCAAAGTTGAACTTTCGAGCTAGTACCTCAAAATTGACAATTATTGAAATATATCAGAATCTAACATCGAAAATGTTATGAAAACATTTTCAATAAAATAAGTGTGCACACATATATGTGCAGATCCATCTTAAAAAACACTTACGGCTGGTTCTCCACATCTAACTCCATTTGAGACAATCCCTTTATCCTGCTGACTGGGCGAGCCGTAGTAGTTTAGCGAACTGCAGTTAGCAAATATCGAATTATTTCCTTTGAACAGGAGCTGATTTAGTCCAACGTACGATGCCTTATCATCTATTGGAATTTCGGCGTTCCGACACTGCAGGGTACCGCAATCCACATCTCTGAATTAAAAAAAAAACTTCCACAGTTTACCAATTTATACTTGTCTTTTAATACAATATTAATTTTACTATATTATTTTACTTAATTCGAAATAAGAATTGACATCCAAAGTAGGTATACATTAAACTATTTCTGGTTGTTTATGCTCAAATCCAACATATGAACAGCACCAAAGACTATATTACACAATATTAACTCTAAGAATATGCATTTTTAATATGACGCAGGATGTCAGAGTTTGGTATAATACCCGGTTCACAGAAGGCAGCTAACAATATAAAATAGATATAAAATAACACAGTATAAAATAAAAGATATACAATAACATAACATAAGATAAAATAAGCATCAAACTCATAATGAATAGAATCATAGCAATCGCCAGAACCTCGAGGCCTACTCACGTTACTGCGCAAGGCTTAAATGTGTCAGTTAGCGGATCAATCAGACCACACGATCCTTGAATAGTCCCTTTTGTGTTGTAAAGGCTATAGCATTCATTTACTCCCTTTCGAGCTTGTGGACCCCACAACGCTTTACATTGTGACTCATGACTCCGACATTGTCCCACGTAGCAATAAGCTCTTTCAAACGTCTGTAAATAACGGATAAATGGTCACACAAGGCAGAGAATAAAGGAAAACAACAAAATTCGAGGGTGAAAGGTCGATATTAAAAAGATCTAACATTCAACAGGCCGATCAATCAAAAGGACAACAATTGAAAGGCGACACCGGGAATAAAAAAGGCCGAACATTCAATAGGCCGAAAGTCAAAAGGCCGGTGTCAACACACCGGACACACACACAGAAAATTAAAAAGTCTGGTTTCAAATGGCAAAACGTTCAGAAGGCCGAAAATCAATAGTCAATTATGTGTGCGTGAAATGTTGATGACCTTGGTCATCGCTTGGTAGCCATTGACCAAGGTCATCCTCAACTCTCGGGAGCCGCCAGACTAGCCTCTGTGGGACAGAGGGGAAGCATCCTGTGGCTAATGTAGTTAGCTTCCCAGATGAAAAACAAATGTGGCTAGAGATGCATTTCTGATCAAAGAAACTTAGTCTGTCAAAGACAAAATAATTCAGGAAATCACTATTGTGTCCGACCATGTGACGAACTGTTTAATACTGCATAAATGTTATTGTGTAAATTAAACAGTTCTAAGGTTGATTAAACAGAGTAATGATTGGGACTGCTCCTGCTGAAAGAAGAAGATCCTGGACGATGTTTGTCGTAGTAATGTTACTGATGGGAGGCAACGAGATCAGCCTCGGGCCAGCTTGTAGCCAGCCAGCGATCAACTTCAGACGTGTTAATGCTAGATCAATGATCAACAGCCTTAATTCATGCCTTTATTCATTATTCGCAGCCTTAATTCACGATCTGATCAAGGACATGCTCGCTGTTACCGATACGTGAGTGTACTAGAACTCCCTAAATGCGCACAAAAGAGAGACAGCCCTTTCTGGTTTCACAATGATACATGTCCATCATAAATCGCTCACCTATGGCCAAATATGTTACCTGATACTATTGGCCAAGCCATTTTCAATTTTAAGTTTATAGTAAATACATAAGTATTTATATTTTCCATTCGAATTTGAAGTCTGTTGAATGTTCACTGCTTTATATGTTCGGGCTGTGGACCTAGGTAGCCTTTGAAAATTTGGCATTTTAATGTTCGGTCTTTTAAAATACTGTTTTGTTGAAAGACGTTTTGCACGTTGGGTCCTCTTAGCCCTCTGATTTTGCGTCCTTTTGGTTGCTTTTTATTTTGAATTTCCAGTCTATCTAATCGGTTTATAGAGTTGGGTCTTCACGACGTGACTCCGGGTGTTATGCCATGAATAAGGCATTTAAAAACCAATAACATGAGCGCAAAGGGAATGGGAATTCACCTACTCTCATCTCGACTTCTCAGTGGACAGCTGATGTTGTAGCTCTCAATTGCCAGGAAAAAGCTTACTATAATTTTCCGCTACGTATTATCATTGTATAATCGATGTTGCTTTTTTGTTTGACTCTTTGACTGGGATGCTTTAATCGATATGCAATCGGCAAGTTTGAGTCTACACACCTCTGATCAGCCTATGTGCCTCTGAACTTTTCCCCATGTCGGCAAGAATCAATTTTCAGTGGCTAGTACAATCGTCCTGTCTAGGAGGCGAACCTCGACCCGGTCTTAACGTGGATAGCGGCTTGCTATCCGATAGGCAATCCCTGCAAGCTATGTAATTATGCGGCAAAAAAGTAATGTCAACATTATGCATAGCACATTATTGAAACATTGCGGAGTATCGTTTCTATTTCTTACCAGCGTGTCCGTGCATTTGGCATAGTCAGCTTTGTACACATCAATCGGGCAGCGAGAATTCAGCCCTGAACAGTACTCAGCAAGATCGCATTGGTTTGCCTCTCCGCGACATTCTGTATACTTCGGCATGAGCTGAAAATAATATAAGATCAAATAACGTTAGATTTCATATAATGTAAGAATAATATGAACACGTATGAACGTTATGAATTTTACCAATTTGCACCAATTCGCAAATTAGAATTGACATAAAATGATATTTGAATAATGCGACTTGAAATAAAGAGTATATGCAAATTGAGGCTTCAAGTCCCCATGTTGTCTCCCATTTCCAAAATTTATCTGGAAAATATTAGCTTCCCTTCTAGTGGCAACCCGTGAAAAATCCTCTTTGATTCTCAACATCTTTCTAAAGTCCTGATGTTTTGTGTCCAATTACATTAACATAATCCATTGTAGCAGTACGTATATCCTAATATGATTTATCTCACTCGCTTTCTTTAGTTTCTCAAATTTCGCCTGCAGTTAGAGCTTTCCTATAGGACATAATAGGTTTCTTGTTTCCCTAAGTTATTAAATCCAGAATAAGCACGTTCATCCTAGATATGAATCATTGCTTCCATATTTCTAGAAACAATATTGGGAAATTATCAATAAATGTCACCAGTGCTTGAATTATTCTTTGCATGTGCACAGGAGCTAGAAAAGTTAATGCCAAATCGTGAAGCCAAATGCGATGTGAAGTTTTGAGAGATCATCGTAATCTTAACCTGTAATATGAGGGGCAAAGTGTTGTATCTCTTTGTTTCTTGCAGAATTTATGCATCACATGGAAACATCATTGGGAGTCAAAACGATTGGTGAAGTTAGTGGTGAATCGGTTCCATGTTTCTTACAGATCCCAGCCTTTTTAGCCAGAATTTGTTGTGGGACTTGATGCTGTATGTGAAGTGCAGCAAAAGTTGAACATGGAGTGAGGAAGAAGGCCGGGGAGAGCCATTATGGATCTGAGTTCTAAGCACTAAAAAGAGGGATCCGTTTCAGAACGCCTGCTGTCAACGAATTAGAAGAACTGATTCTTCCTTTCTTATGTCAAAATATTCACAGGAAATTAATTATAAAAATTTTATCTTTCAATGTCTACTTCTTATTATGTTTGACTAGAGCACGCTTGATTTCTATTTAGCATTTTGTAAGAGATTTACATCAAAGCAATAATTAATGCTAGTTGTTATAATTTATAAATAGATTTTACCAATCGCTAAGTAAGTTCTTATCGCACGCTGCAGGGACAAGTTGGCTTATCGTAATATCATCATATCAAAAATTTAATTGAATACTATGGAACTGAAATAAATTAAAGCCCTTAAAAAACCAATAAGCAGATTAGGCTTATGCAAACAATCACTATAACTTGAAATAGCAACAAAATGGCTTCTCATTTGACAAGTGTTTAATCAAACATAGAAATTGCGTGTATTGCCCTAAACAAGCAATGGTGGGCACAGCGACATTTTGGACATTTTTTCTCGAAGCAGGGCAGGAAAGGCAAATGAGGTTCATGAGGGCGCAGATATTAGCACGAGAATAATTTCCAACGGGATTCTTGATGGAGAATTACATATTAGTGTTTTTGCGTTCAAACCATGAGAGCTAGAAGTTTATCCTGGGGCGCGCGCTTTCAAATTAAATTGCACGAAACAAATTATCACTTCCCAGCAGGGTTTCATCGAAAATTAAACTGGGGGTGTCGAGATTTAACTCGCCTATAAAGTAACTGGGGAGTAAGGAAATTTTTGACCCGTGGTCCGCTAACATTCAATTGGGATACTGGTCTAAAAAATATACCTGGTACAAGAATTAAGCTTGCCTGGTATCCTACTGTAAACTATTTAAACAATTCACACGTGTGTTTGTTACCAGGCATGCAGGTATGTTGCAGCATTGTCCATGAGCGCATTGTGCACCACCTACGAGACGACACGTGACGCTGTTACAACAGCCTCTATTACATTCGCTAGATGGAGACTGCCCACAATCGCACTCTTCACCACCTTCAACGATGCCATTTCCACATGTGGCGCTTGGCTCGAAGATGGTTTTCGGAACGTTATGCAGACATTCATCGTTGCGAGGCTCGAGGTGATTCAAGCCTGCCATAGAACATTGAGACCACTGCGTTGGTATGTACCTCCTGTTTCTGAAACATGAACATAAAGAGATGCAACAGAAAGAGCATCAGCAATATCAATGTAAACCTCTAGCCAACAACGGTCGTTCAAACTTCCACTGATGACCAGCTAGGATTCGTTTTGAATAAAATATTCTCAATTAAATAAAACCTTCTCAATTAAACCTTATATTTAAAGAAATTCTAAAATTACAATTAGTGCTAGAATTAAGTATTTAACATTTTGATGTGACATTATTTATGATGTTTAGAGAAATATACGGTAATAGTGTAATTATTAATGGTCGTAAATTTAGTTCATACTTACACAACGCTACTCATAATGCAGCTGTCAAGTGGATCGTTGCAAGTGCATGGCGATACATCATCGTCGTGATCCAATCCAAAGAGATGCCCAAACTCGTGCGCTGTCACCAATGCCGTATATCCTGCTACGTTAATGATATCCTGTAAACAACGTCAGTGGACTGAATTAAATTTAATCAAAATCAATCTTGATTAATTGTCCAATTCCTACTCGCTTCTGCCTTCTCACGATTGAGAGCTTTGATTAGCATTATATAGAAAGCATGCTTAAACAAATATAAATCTAGAAGAGATTCGTCTGTTTACCAGAAAATGTATGTTACAGAGTAGTTTCATAGCAGTAACAACTTAATGTTCACAAAGATGTGATCATATTTACGCACTAAAGCCACATGTCTGCTATACTTACGCTGACAAACATCGTTGAAGACAATGTGCACATGCCGCCCAAAAACGCTAAGCCAACTGTGCTTTCTTCGAATAATCCAGCAGACCTGCGCCACATGCAGTAAAATAATCTGTTATTGAATAACTTTGAAAAGGAACCTGCAAGCAGCGCAATGAATGTAATGTTTAAATTTGTTTATATTTGTTGATTCGTAGGATGGTTCATTTTCTTTAATTGGCAATGTCAATTTCAATGCATGCTTTTAACAGAGACACAATTTGAAGCTGACGTAGCATTCGTCCTTTCAACGGTTCCAAGATTACGCGATCCTCATTTTTTCGTCAAGGATCTACCTTTCTTGTCACCAACGTCTCTTTCTCTCTTTAAAGCATCCTTTAACGTATCTATTCCGAGCATTGCATGCTGTATCCTGTTAAAGATACAGCACTATCTACGCATTATCATAATTAAAAATCTCTAGTGGATGTCTGAAACTTATCCAGAATCTTTTAATATTCTAAGCCGTCGAAACAAAGAGATGATTCTATATTTATTCCACTCGTACGTTATTTCCTTTAGGTAAAGTTTATCTATTAAATCAACGTGCTTATTTCGTTTTTTGTTTCCGCGTTATTTTTGAATTTTCTCACTAACAAAGGGACTACTGTCTTGTTGGAAACACTTCTAGAACATTTTCAATTTTTGATTAAAGTATGTTTTCTCTAACAAATGCTCAATTTTTTTTTCGATCAGCTAAAAGATCAGGCAGTTGCTGTCTGTTTGTTTTGTTTAAAATATGAAAACGAGGGCATACCAAGACTAATTTCAAGCCAAAATCAATTACATTGGGGTTACATTGGACAATAATCTTTCTCCTGGTATTCACTTCGCCGTTGTTTTCACTTCATCTTGGGTTCAGTGTCACGCACTGAAACACATTCACGGGCACAACGAAACCAATTTTCGCAAATGGATTTTTGTATAAGTTACAAATAATTTTTGTTTCTAAAAATTAACAAAGTTTCACCATTGTGCTTTTCTCACCATTGTTTAATTATCATCATCATTTGGCTCCTTTTTGGTAGGCATGAAGGTGTATGAATGTATATTGGGGTCTTCTTAATACTAATGTATCACAGTGCTTAGTTCTTTCTTTTTGCGCGTTTTTTATTCTCACGAATATAGGGTATACTGTCTTTCTTGGCAATATTTCTAGGACATTTTCAATTTATTGCTTGAAATATTCTTTCTCTAGCAAAAGTTTGTTTCTTTTTGCAAAGACGAAAAACCTTCCATTTTCGGTCGTTAAATTCTTTTGTAATCTGAAAACATGGGCATACCAATACTTATTTCGAGTCCAAATCGATTACATAGGTGCCACATTGGACAATAATCTTGTCCCTGATATTCACATCGCCGTTGTTCTTACTTCGTTCTAGTTCTAGTTTCACGCACTAAAATACATTCATGGCAATATTTTTTTTGCAGAATTGGCTAAGTCGGTAGGTTATTCTCTTGCTTCTTCTACAGAGTGTAGAAGAAGAGTAGAGTCCTGTAGAGTGGACTAGATCAAATCTATTTTGAATGGCACATCAGCAATGAATCTACCCTTAACTTCAGCGGATAAATTTTGTCATAAAAACATACAGCAATTCTTTTAGATTGGATGGTTCCACGGGTTAAGAAGCAGTTTGGCGCAAATGATGTGAGGCCTTCTGTTTCCGAGGCATGGAATGTACTGAGTTGCAGAATTCGATTGACCTCAAGCGTTTGCTATCTTGAAGCGAAAACTAAAAGCAAACTTGCCCGGTATTTAAGTTAATTGCTAACAGAGTACTTTTGCACGCATCTGATTCAGATGTTGTTGTTACAACCTATGAGTACTCTTAATATCGTGCTTGTTGTTTTATATTGTTGTAGCAGGTAGAAATATATCAATTTACTGACTGCAATGTCTGCCGAATGTATTTCGATCAAGTGGATGGGTTAGATTAATACACCTGTTACGGAGCTGTTATAGCATCAGATATAGTCTTATATGGACATTTAATTATAAGGTTTTAAAAGGGTTGAGAAACCTTGTCTTTCTGTTTCGGAAAACGACAATTTATTGTATCAATGCCAAAGTGCATTGCGATTTGGACACAGAAAAAGTTCTCGTACGTACGTAAACAACGCTGTGGTATCTCGTGGAACGGAGATGTTAAAAATGGCATATCGTCTGAATGAAAAAATCGTTGATGATGAATTGTCTGTATCGACGTCAATAAAATCACGGTCAGTCCAGAACTCCATTCCCACGAGGACGAGATATATGCCATAGTCATGATACATCTGTGAATGCAAGAAGACAGATGCATATACACAATTCCAATCAGCGAGGTTTCAACAGATATCGCAAAAAGCTTGTAAATCAATTCAAAAGCTAATAAATTCTACATTTAAGAGTCAATAACAATTTTCTGTCCATCAGCAACCGATACACTAATAACGATATCATCTAATTAATTAATGACAAATTATGTAACGAAATGAACCTTTAAGTAGTACTTTTGAATGTGATGTGTAATAGGCGTAAAAAGTAATTTATTTCATGTGCATACAAATAAATACTTGAAAACACTGTCGACAAAAAAATTAAATTAAATTAGTAATATAATATCATCCCACAGATTCTTACTGCACTGGCCATGTTGATAATCATTTTTGCTCGATTCGCAACTGCTGCCGTACTTGAATTTAATCCTCGATACTGAAATAATAAATATACAATGGATTCGAAGGAAACATCAGATACAGACATAATACGTTACCAATCCTAAATACGCATGCATTAACATATAAAACGACTGTGCAGTATTGGTGTGTAGTGATCGCTATTTTCAGTTCATTGGAATGTTGTCGTTATTTTATTTATCCATGGTAAATAATAATTTGCCAAAACAAGTCTGGCACTCTCATAATCAATCCTTTAAATCAAAACGAAGCTAAAATTCAGGTTACGATGTCGATATTGATACTCACGAAAACGTTGCTCGATGCGATACGCAATTACACATGTTACGTATGTATGTAGATTGAACAACATTCATCATACAAAATGTTCAAACAACACTCAAAACTGCGTAAAATAAGCTTATGAGTGCATTTATAGATATCACATTATATTCAATTATCATTGTATTCCTTTGCATCGTTACACGCAAGTAGTTTAGAGGTTAAACAGATGTATTAGAAGTATTTGATGTTACATTACGTTGCTTGTGTCGCTGACGATGTAGATCTCAACGACTTTGCTCTTATCCTGATCCTGTGGCCAGTTAAAATCCTGTGACCTCTAAGAAAACAATTGCATTCAAATTTAATCAAATTAATGACTGAAGGCTCGTAGAGATTGTAAAGCTAAAATATAAATCATGTGTTATATTATGTGTTATTATACATTATGCGTTATAATTGTATATATTATGTGTTATGAATCATGCATTCTCAGTCGATGTCCTATTACTGTATGTATAAAGGATTAAATAGCATTTTGTTGTTCTTTCTTAAGCATGCGCGATGTTCCCACATTTTACATTTATTATGCCTCCAGTCGTCCGTTGTCCTTTGCGAGACTGTTCCCTATGTTTTATCTGTCGATGCGTTAATTCAGAGCTGGACGTGGATCACTTTATCGGGCCAAACCAGACCCAGAGACTCTCTTACCCGTCCCGAGCCCGACCCGACCGGTGGGTAATTCAAACAATCCTTACCCTATCCGATCAATCGACTTTCTGACCCGACCTGATCCGCGACACATGAAATATTCTGAATCATATTTCATGCAATTTTTTCAATTAAGTTCATTCGTGATATATTTTGTGTTTTACTTAAAACTCTTCAGTCGGATTCATTCTGCTAAATATTCAATAATAATGATATGTGACCAAATTTTAAAGTGCACACAATTGCTATACTCCAGTCGCTGACTTGTAAAAATAAACATTCGTCCTATAAGCAATTGAAGACAATAATAAGAAGTTGTCTTATAAGAGGAGCACTTAGAGGAACGAAAATGTAATTATCTATACATATTTAATTAACTCTATATTAAATTGATAAATGAGCATTATATACTATATTAGTAGTACATATCAAAAGTGTACATGTTTCTAAAGTCAAAGCTTCAATGTATGCATTTTAAGCATGAAGTGTTTCTACGGTATCTGAAATCAATAAAGTATGAAATGGTGAGGCGAACCAAATTGTTTCAGTTCAAGGTGGGTCAGCATGTTTTGATCCGACCCGAGCCACGAACTCTCTGCCCGACCCGACCAGATTCACTAAGATTTAGTCCCGACCCGCCAAATGTACTAAGACGAGTACCCGACCCAATCCGACCCAACCCGACCCGATCCGCGGGTGCGCCCGGTCAGCGTCCAACTCTGTGTTGACTCCAGAGTCTTACCGTCATTAGTATATTCGTACAAAAGATAGAATCAAATCAAGTTTTTATTTTCATGCGCTCCCTGTTCTGGATTTCAGAAGTAGAAGCAGCGCATGGTAATTAATGATGTCATTGCATCTTTTTAAATTGTTTCCATGTACAATTGTGTGCCTTAATATTAACATCACGAGCTGAGCCAATAGTTGTCTTCTTTCTCATAACTTTGTGCTTTCGTCGAATACGTTATATGAGCAAAATATTATAAAGTTGAAAAACACTTGCATGTTTTAAAACGTTTCGGCGAACAATAGCTTGCTAAATGTTGATAAAATCGGCGTAAGAATAATGTTACTCAACAATTGTTGAATGTTCATAAATGTTAACAGCAAGCACAACTATTTGAATTTTAGCACACTGATGTATTTTATGCTTACGCGTTTTCGACGATCAGAAAGAGGAATTGTTTTGCCTGTCACGCCTGTAGAACATTAGAAAATATAACTCCATCAATCGCAGCAACCATAAACGATACACAACATCAATACAAGAGCTCCTTTGCATTCGTACAATTCTACACGCTCTGCCGCGCGATATAAGTTCGCAAGTGTATAATGCCAATCTTATTACAATATTCCCATTATTAAATTATCTTATTGCACATTGTTGAAACCGTTATGCAATCGGTACAAACCTGTGAGAAGTAATCTAACTTCCGATGAATGCCACATATGATAACAGCTTGTTAACTACGGATGAGATGCTCAGTGTGTATTTGGACAACAGGTATTGTACAGTATATGCTGCTCAGGGGCGTTTTATGCATATACACGTATACTGATACAATATTAAATAAGCTGGGTATTATTGAAGGGATACGCTTGCAAGTAAAACAAACTCAGACCCTGAAACAGACATGAAATTTTACCTAAATTTTAGAAAAATATAGGCCTAATACCACATGTTAGTTTCTTGTTGGCCAAATCTGCTGGCAGACCGCGGTATATTTTATGCCTGCAAGAAATGCACTGGTTCTGTTGCTCAACTGGTTCGATGTTGAATGTATCATTTTCTGCGGAGAAGAAGCCCCTGTGAAACATTAGAAACAATCTAATTGTATGCACAATACATGCGGCCATTAACGGCAATTGTATCAGCTCACTATTTTCACATATCTATTTATCTTCATCCATCTATTCATCCATCCATCGATTATATTATATCATATATTATAACATTTATCACTTGTCAATTAATTGTTATTTCATTATTTCCACAAACCGCGTTTCACTGAATATACATTGAGTAATGTATACAATTACATGCCCCACAGCTACAACGACTCTTTACTACCCCAAAATAAAAAATCAATTAGTTTAAACAATATTCCAAAACTAAATATAAAAGCCTTACGTAATTCCGTTGCATGTGCTGACTGCAGCGACCGATCCCACGTGGCCTCGAACCGTTCCGATATAATGACAGTGACGAGGCATCTGCGTACGGTATAAAAAGTAAAACTGCTCATAAATGATGATTGAAAACCAGCGTTTTAATAATAAATCAATAATTATAACCTTCGACTTTTATCAATGTAAACACACTCTCCTAAATGGTATAATTATCTGGTATCACCCTCGCAATCCTTATGTTATGTTACATTAAGGATATAATTATAGTTACAGTTATAATATTGACCATTTGACATTTTCTATTATGCCCTATTGGCTTTGTCGTGCTACAAGAATATTCATTGGTATGTCAACGTCAGATATTGAAGGATTATGCAAAGTTAATATGCAGTTGTTATCGTCTCGAAGTTTGTTTACTATCGTTTGTGCTCACTACTCTCACGTAAGCTATAAATCCGTGTAAACTCAAGAATGTAAATTACTAAGGAATGTTTTCGCTATTTCATATATCATAGTAAGCTGTTTTTAAATCTGTACCCGGATGGATTCATGATTTAGTCACTCTCATGCTTTGCGTTTTTTCTTGCAGAAGGCTTATGCGTGCAGCAGAGCCAATCTCGAAATAACTATCGACCAGGTAATGACAAGTTAAAACACATTCAATTTGTCTAAGTTCGCATAACAAGTCACGGTTAAAGCTACAGTCACATACAGCTACGGAGTTACATATGCATTTACCTACGATAGATGATCTAGCA
>JAQFYQ010001410.1:0-13355 GCA_034694885.1 Buchholzia appendiculata | reverse complement strand
ATCCTACTTTGAACCATATAAACCCTACTTTGAACCCCATAAACCCTATTTTTAACCCTATAAACCTTACTTTGAACCCTATAAACCCTACATTGAACCCTATAAACCATACTTTTTTAGACGTTTTTTTGTCTAACAAAAACTTCAAAATTGAATATCTCGGAAACTATAAGAGCTATAGAGCCCATTTTTTGACCATAGATAGGAAATAGTGTCCATAATATATGAGCCAAATTTGGTGTTATTCCGATGCCGGCAACCGGGTGACGTGCGATAACCGACAACACCCGACAACTTGACAAACGTGCGAAAATTTATATTTTGATATTTGACTTGTCAATGTACTTTGTACTCGACCTGTTATAGTCAGTTACTTCTTTATTGCAGTGAACTTGAGAATGTTCGGGATGAGTTACTCGCAGTTGCGGCAGTTACTTTGTGGACGTTCGAAGACGTCATTAGCATCAGTAGTTCGGGCTGTCCAGACTGCCAGTGCTCCGACTGTTTCGACTGCTCCGGTTAAACCATTCTTCTTCCAAGATATACTTGAACAGGAGAAGAAGCATGACGTTGCCTGGAGGAAATTGACCGGTATAAAGGATTTGCGCTCGATATGGGCCCTTTATCGTGTTTTTACGATCAGTTTATGTCATGCATGTCATAGATTTTCTTGGTTCTCGTTCACTTTAGTACACTAATGAGGGGAAAATCAACAGGTAGGGAGGGGTACGGGTTAAAAAAAATTCATGAACAAAAAGTTTGAAATTTTGGAATTTAAGTATGGCAAATGTTCTATAGGCCCTACCCTTACTAAAATCCCAACCAAATTCAGACTTATAACCCTAACCCCAACTATAACCCTACCTTAACCCTAGCAGTTTTCCATGCAGTGTACTACAGTAAATGACAACCGATTTCTTATACAGAAAATGTGTCAAAGAATTGAATGAGGTAATTGTGCACGTAGAGTCAAGAAATTATCCTAGGTACATACTGTAATTTGTCACATTTAATACCGTACCTGTAATACTGATCCACCCAGTGACTATGATGTGCTTGACAAGGCAAGCAGAGTTGACATCATGAGGAAGGGCATCCTTCCTGATGCTAACAAAAACTGATTTTACTGCGGTAAAAATTGTTTATTTTTACTGCTTTGCTTTTTTGATTATTTATAAATTTCAGTAATAATGTTGTTTCCTGAGGCCAACAAAAACTAATTTTACTGCAGCAAAGTAAAACTACGGTAGTTAAAATCCAAAATCTCGCATCTAAAAGCTCTGCTGTGTCTAATCACCTTATTCATTTTATCAACAATTTCTTCCTTGTAACAAAAAAACACATAAATTGGTACCCAACCAGCTTTATTTAACCCTATCGCCTATAATTGTGGACAAGGCAAGTCTGGATGACAAATAACGATATTTATTTCTTGCACGTTATGTTGGTTATGTTTTCCAGGTGATCATGTGTCGACGCTCGATGTGAATGGCAAGAAGATACTCGTCGTTGAGCCACAAGCTTTGACGACTCTCTCCGAGCGCGCTTACATTGATGTCTCTCACCTGCTGCGTTCCTCACATCTACAGGTGAGTCATATCTACAGGTGAGTCATATCTACAGGTGAGTCACATCTACAGGTGAGTCATATCTACAGGTGAGTCATATCTACAGGTGAGTCATATCTACAGGTGAGTCATATCTACAGGTGTCATATCTACAGGTGAGTCATATCTACAGGTGAGTCATATCTACAGGTGAGTCGCATCTACAGGTGAGTCACATCTACAGGTGAATCACATCTACAGGTGAGTCACATCTACAGGTGAGTCACATCTACAGGTGAGTTACATCTACAGGTGAGTCATATCTACAGGTGAATCACATCTACAGGTGAATCACATCTACAGGTGAGTATTTTAACGTAGTGGAAAAGTACAGCAGTGGACCAATCATCTGACGATCCTACCATAGCTGTGTTGTTATCGCTTTGTAACTTTTGTCGTCGCTTTGGATTTGACGAAGAGATTCTTGCTGTCTGATGTCCTTCTTTAACATCTCATGGGTTCGATAATGTAGAAGAAGAAATCTTTTTATCTTCTGCTGTATTAGAGATGACTGAGCGCAGGCTGAAGATAAAATCAATGAATTCTCAATAACTCTCAATAGTTGTCAACGATCGTCTTTACTAGTTAAGTGGACAAAATGAGTTCAGTCATTTAACTCAATGGTATATATATAGGCAATGGGCATTGGGCATACTAGATTGAGCATACATATATCGAAATATATTGATTGAAATTTCATGTTTCGGAAATTTTTTTGATAATTTAAATATTTTTAAAAATTAAAATGTGATGATGCTCAAGTGGATGGAGTAATGTAATATGACATGAAAAATTAGTTATTTATATATGTTTTTGTGAAGCTTGTATGATTTATATATTTACTTATATTTTATATAATAATGTACTTATAAATATTTCCTTTACATGATGTGCCATACCTGTCATCTGACATTCTGAGGTGCAGATTTTGAGCGCGCAACACAGTATGAACAGGTCCTTACATTACTTGTGAATATTAGGATCCGGGTAGCTATTATTCCGTGTCGTGAATCCAACAATATGTTTCAAAGATTCATTGAAGCTTGAAACTCCTCCTCCTTTTTGTTGCTTCTTGGTTTTTGATGCAATTATACTGTACCATATATCGTGTTGTATTACATTTATTGCTAGAAAATTGTTTTGTTTATCTGCAGTCGTTATCTAATATTCTGAACGATACGGAGGCATCAAACAATGATAAATTTGTGGCTTTGGAGTTGCTGAAGAATGCCAACATTGCGTCTGGTATGATTCTGCCTGGTTGTCAGGACACTGGAACTGCAATATGTATGGGTAAGAAACCTCTCGCCTGTCCTCGTATAAACATGTCTCATGCATATGTCGTGTATATCTCGTATTGTCTTGTCTATGTTGCGTGTGTATGTCATGTCGTATTGTCGTGGCTATGTTTATGGGTAGGAAACCTCTCGTCTGTCATCAGTTTAATCGCTGTGATGGATTTGGGCAGGTTATTATGCAGAACGTTGAGTAATAAAATTTATATCTGATTCATCTAGGATAAAAATCTAAGGATTTTTAGATATATTAATTACGAAAACAGATTTATGATATAGATTTAGGTTTAAATGTGTTCATATTTCTAAAATGTCTCCCGTATAAAATTTATTCGTAAGACTACACTGATCGTACAAAATGTACCAAGCATGCAATAAAGGTAGCAATTTTAAGCATAAATTTAGAATTACAGTAATACACGCAAAAATGAGTTGATTCTGTAATAGATCTTTTGTTTGATAATCAGCTGTGTGGTTTGTCACCTGTCTGCAGAATTCGCTTTGCTGATGATCATTTGCTTTGTAAAGAAAGTGTGCACATGCCAGAAAACATGGAAAAATGTCAAAAGAGTAGTTTTGGTACACAAGTAGACTTGTATAGGCGTTCTGCTATTATGATTTAGTAGACCACAACTGTCAAGCTTTATACTATATTTTCAACTCTTTATCTGCAGTACCGTTATTCCAGTATGTGACTTAAACTATTTTTAACTCACATTAAGTTGATTTTTGAAACACTATGAAACCAAAGGTAATACGTTTTCGTTTCGATCTGAAGTATGCATATTGAAAAAAACCTTGTTACATATAAACTTTAGATACGGATTAATGTTATTCGAGTTCCAGTTTGAAAAATATTGATTTCTAGCTAATAAGTTTTTAAACAAAAATTTTTTTTACGGTACTGAAATTTCTAGTTAGATTCATGATCCTTAGAAGCGTTCATGTTGGAGTTAAATTAAAGTTTCTCATTATCTATGATTTTAGTTAATAGTTATGTTAAGGTTTAGCTAGACTGCTGATGAGGCAGGTCTGTATTGTGTATCAGGTAAGAAAGGTCAGTACGTGTGGACGGAAGGACGGGATGAGGAGGCGCTGTCTCGAGGCGTCTACAACACGTACACTTCTCACAACCTCAGATACTCTCAAGTAAGCCCTTCACCTTCTCTCAGATACTCTCAAGTAAGCTCTTCATCTTCTCTTAGATACTCTCAAGTAAGCTCTTCATCTTCTCGCAGATACTCTCAAGTAAGCCCTTCATCTTCTCTCAGATACTCTCCAGTAAGCCCTTCATCTTCTCTCAGATATTCTCCAGTAAGCCCTTCATCTTCTCTCAGATACTCTCAAGTAAGCCCTTCATCTTCTCTACACTTCACACAACCTCAGATACTCTCAAGTAAGCTCAGTTGGTTAAGCATTAGCCTTGTGTGCAAGAGGTACTGAGTTCAAATCCAAGCCAGGCTGTGTAATTTGTAATCAAAATCAGGCAGATTCGTGAACACTCTCTGGCCCCTGTTACCATGCAGTATGAGTTGATAATAGCTGTAGAAGGTTAGGTCATAAACTTACGCTTTGACCTAGCACAATGTCCCCAGTTGGCTAAACTTTGTACTGTGTCATGCTGAGTTTTGTGGATTAAGATCAGTGTTGGGCAACGTTATCTCTTGAAGATGCCACTTATTTACTTTATTATGCATCTTTATCTTGTATATATGTAACATTATGTATGTGTATTGTTTCTGAAAAAAGAACCAAGATTCACTTGTTGCCGTGAAGTCATTGTCAATGCATTTCAGTTGTTCTAGAAATCAGCACAGTAGATTCAGTTTCTGCCCATTTTTGCTTTCTTTCTGGCACTTGAATGGCTGATGTGACAAGTGTGCACAACTGTTGGAACTTGTAATTGGATGTTGTTCGTAGGTTGCATCGGTTGACATGTTTTCTGAGAAGAACACTGGAACAAATCTTCCGGCTCAGATAGAGATCTACGCAACTCCAGGCAACGAGTATCACTTTCTGTTTATTGCCAAGGGCGGAGGTTCTGCGAATAAGACGTATCTCTACCAGCAGACGAAAGCGTTACTCAATCCAGAGAAACTCACCTCGTTCATTAATGAGAAAATCAAGGTATTTTTTTCTGCTCTCTTTATTACAGTGCAGAAATAATGGTAGATAAATTGTAAAATATATTATATTAGATTTACAATTGTATAAAATTTATTCCGTTGTCATAGTGATTTTCTCTTTTGTAAATGTACTTGCATACGGGGCCGTATTTTAGGGGAAGTTTCCAGGTTCAAATGCCCATGAAATTGATTCTTCTTTAATTGTTGGATTTCTCTATCGCTAACACTCTACCCTTGCTCATCAGAATTATTATCCTTCACTGTTTAAACCCCCTTCGAAATGAAATTTGGGCTACGTTCGTGATTGCACAAGATTTATATGATCAAGTGTTTGTCTCAAGGTGAGAACAAGTCACAGACTTTGCTCTTTGTACCGTTTTGAATAATCTGTCGGCTCTAGCCTGAATGTGTACCCATTTCTAGCTAGATTAACGGATAACAAATATTAAAGTTCTATAGCAAGTTCTGACTAGGAATAAACTAAGTGAATCAGATTCATTCGTAAATTATATTTAATTGTTAAATTATTTCTGTCATCCTCTATTCAATTGGGTGACAATGAATTTCGTGCATTTGTCAGACAATTGGAACTGCTGCATGTCCTCCGTACCATCTAGCAATCGTCATTGGTGGAACGTCGGCGGAATATAACCTGAAGACAGTCAAGCTGGCGTCAACTCACTACCTGGATGGTTTACCTACGTCAGGTACTACTTCTAATTTCATGTGATCTATCTTTCTATTCATTATTTATTTGAGCCTTATAAGTCAGGTATATATTATAATACAGTGTAACAGTGAATGCAGATAGTTTAATGATGTAGTTGTCAATGTCGTTCTTGCAATAGTAGTCTGTGAATTGTTTTAGGTCAGTGACATCTTAATATTAGCACCATAGTAGTTTCCAGACATCAGTTGCTGACCTGATGTTGATGACTTAGTTATGATCTGACAGTATCAGTCGTGGAAAAGATCAGCAAATGATAGGACTGATGGTACTATACTGTAGATGTTAACAGATTTTGCTTAAACTTGTGCTTTGTTTCAAGTAGTTAAATTCAGTGCCTGATGATGACCTGGTTATATTTATAGCTGGTTTCAATTGTTTGTTAAAGCAGTGTTACTTCCTGCCTGTGGTAATTGCTGCAATTTTTTGACACGTGTCCATCTATTCTGACATATAGAATAAGCGAATATAAATCCATTTGTTATAAATCCGTTCTCCATGTTATAAAGGAGATAAAATGGGCAGCTGAATACTGAAAGAGAGAGAAATCCATAGTAGTCAACTTCCTAAACTTGTAGAAGTCATCACATGGTGAAAAGGATGAATATAAATTGATAATTAATATGACTGACCAGCAATGTAATTCACATAGAGATCTGATATAACATGATTCCAGGCAACGAGCACGGTCGGGGTTTTCGTGACATCGAGACGGAAGCGAAGGTTCTGCAACTGACTCGCTCTGTGGGTATCGGTGCACAGTTCGGCGGGAAGTACTTCTGTCATGATGTCAGAGTGATTCGACTTCCACGTCACGGTGCGTCGTGTCCTGTAGGCATTGGTGTGTCATGCTCAGCTGACAGACAGGTAGGAGGCTCTTCACGTAGCATCAGTGCTTCAGAACATTAGCTGGTTTTTCTAAGATGTGAAACGTGTTACCTAGAATTTGTAGGTCTTCTCTGGGTGAGTAATAGGAAATATCTGAATCAATGATTGAATTTAATTCAACGCCTTTACTGTCTGTTTATGAATATATCCTTATGTAAATTATTTATTGAATATATTCTGATAATAAAAATAATTTTTTACTTATTCCAATTATCATTTTTGTGAAGATGTGACAATTTTTTTTAAAATAATTTATTTGTTTAAATAATTTATTTTTTTATGCAAGTTATATTAAGTTTTTTTTAATTTTATTATTATTTTATTTTCATTTAAGGATATACCTGTGCTCAGCAGGGACAGCTTGTGACAGCGAATAGTGGGCTATAGACGGATAATTAATATATTTTATTCAGTTGCTTCAATGGTGTTTCTTATTATTAAAGGTGCTACAAATGGTGCAATATTTCTATTTTACTATTAATTTTCAACATGTGTTAGAAATGGTGGATATTTCTATTTTAATTTTAATGGTTATGCTATTTTAGTTCTCTTTAGTATTATTTAATGTTTGTAGTTGAAAGGTGGATACTGTAAAAATACAGCATTCAGTATGCATGTGATTGTGAAGTCGTCAGATAAATATGAGCAAATGCTGCGGATTGAAAACTTTAGTAAAAGCGTATGGTTCAGTTAAGATGTACATTAATATGCATTGATATACATTAAGATATACCTTGTCTTTTGTTCGTAAAAAGGAATTGTTGTTATATATGTAGCTTTGATCAATTCTGTACAAATATTTCACTGTTGTAGACTTGGCATTACAATGTTTTGAGCTTACGACAGCAAAATTTACTCCTTGTTCGATATTATCAGTTTCATGACAATTTTTGTTTGAAAATAAATATTATATGATACTTTTTTATGTGTCTTAATTGAAATAAGTTCACTAAAATTATTTGAGAATTAAATTAAGATTGTTTGTAAGAATCCTGTTGTTATGCTTGATATCACTGTTTTGTGGACCCTGCATGCAGGTTCTTGGGAAGATCACGCAAGACGGCGTATTTATTGAGCAGCTGGAAGCTAATCCAGCCAAATTTCTTCCTGATGTCACCAGTGAGGAGTTGGGTGGAGAAGTTATACAGGTATGTTGCTGTAGGCTTGCACTGTCAGTTAGCTATTAAGTTGCATTGTAGTAATTGTGTATTCTTATGCCATTGCGTATTCCAGCATGTAGTAAGAAGATTGTTTCCTTTGTATGAGTCGTCTGAAAATAGAGTGACGATCTTGTTGTTCTTCAACGTTCAGTAATAAATTGACTCGGTATTTTGTTTGAATTATGTTCATTTTAGGGCTACCCGATAACGCATGCGTTAACACAAAGAAATTAATGCCGATAAAAACATTTACGCTTCAGTTAACGTGTTAACATATTTAAGGGATTGTAAAATTTTGATGCTGAAAAAAAGTGAAATAAATCAAAGTCAATATTTGAATGTGTATGTGTGCCAGATAAAATGCAATGTAACTTGATGTGCTAGTTTAATACTTGTCATCATTAATCACTGGTCAAGGATTGGTCTGTGAAGCCTGTGAACACTATTATTTACAAAAGATTAATTAGTGATTTTCTTAATTAGTCATTCAACTAATTTTTTTGGAATTTATTTTTATTTAATTAGTCAGATATGCAATTAAAATAATTAGTTGCATCTAGAATTAACTGCATACGATAAGTTTTTTAGTAGCATGCGATTAATTGCATGCAATTTTTTTAATTCACATGATTGATCGCGAATAATTTTTTTGTTCGAAGAGCAGCCCTAGTAAAATTTCCTAATATGGTAGATTTCACATTCTGGCTTTTTTAATGTTCTCATGATTTTTTTCTTATTATTGTAATTCTACTTCTTTATTTCTTCAATACTATTGATTTAACCTAGCCAATCTGTTGTTATATCTATAGAAACGTTGACAGTTAAGCTGATGTACATTCAGGTGAATCTGAATCGTCCTACCAAAGAAGTTCTTGCACAACTTTCAGAGTATCCAATCAAAACGCGGCTGAGTTTGAGTGGAACCCTGATAGTCGGTCGTGACATTGCGCATGCCAAGCTGAAAGAGAGGTTAGACAAAGGTGAAGGACTTCCTGAATACGTCAAGAATCATCCAATCTATTACGCTGGTCCAGCCAAAACCCCAAAGGTTCGATCTCTTTGACTTTTTGACTTTTTTCGGTGAATAAACATTATTGTCAATATCAGACTAACTATAGTTAGAATTTAACTTTTAAATTAACTTGAAATAATATTTGTTTGTGAATAATTGTGGTGTCTCACAAACCAAACTTGGCATTGTACTTTTTGTAAGAAAACAAACAATATATTACTTCATTTTAATTTAGTTCTTAATAGTGTGTCGATTTTTTTTTAATTCTGGCGAATTTGGGGGGTTTTTGATGGGAAGTCCACCCCCAGGAAGCTGTCTGGTGGAGGTGGAACGGTGATATTTTTTACCCCCACATGTGTGGGGGGGTTAGTGAATTTTTGGTTATGTAGGTGTCGAGACTAAATTAGTGTGTGGGTGATAACCCTCACAGGTGGGGGTATGGAAATATCCCTATTTCTGTGTTACGCTCACTGTACAGTGTATATGCTATGCGCCATTATTACAGTATTATCTATGTGATTTGACTTATTTACTTGTAATTCTGGTTAATTTCTGTCGTGTTGTGTTATCTAGGGCTATGCCAGCGGTTCGTTTGGACCCACAACTGCCGGTCGAATGGACTCGTACGTGGATCAGTTCCAGGCGGCTGGCGGAAGCATGATCATGCTGGCGAAGGGCAATCGTAGCAAGCAGGCTAGTTACTGAATGCTTGTCTGAATTTTACATATGTTGTTAATCAACTTAATTGAAATAGAAAGACTGTGCAGATTTTGAAATGTTCTTCATTTGTTTCCTTTTAAAATATCATTTGATTGAATGGTAGAAGGTCTCATATTTGCATAATTTAATTTGCCCTACTATTTAATGTTCATTAGATCTTTTTCTTTACTAATCTTCTAGTTGAATTATTCAAAACTATATTTTTGTTTTCCTTAGATGATGATGATATCTATTGATAGGTCTGACTGTCAGTGAAGCGATGGATTCAAGTTTTTTGTTTTATGTGACTTGCAGGTGACGCAGGCTTGCAAGAAATATGGTGGCTTTTATCTCGGATCTATCGGTGGCCCGGCTGCAATTCTAGCAACAAACTGCATCAAGAAAGTTGAAGTACTCGAGTATCCTGAGCTAGGTTACAATTGATTCTATTTTATCCGAGATAGATAGATTATTCCGTGTTGCTAGTTAAATCCATAGATTCACATAACAGTGTGTGGCCTAATTGTGTCAATGTAGAGTGAGATTACGGTAAGGAATGCAATTTTGTGAACTGTGGAAAATTCTTGCAAGTAGGTGTTCTATTGTTAATTTTGAAAGTTTTGATCCGAGTGCATTTTACTTGTGAGACGTATTTTTGTGCAAGTTTTGCAAGTTTTGACTTAATCAATCTTGTACTATTGTTGATGTTTAAGGATTTTCCAAATTTATTGTTTCTACTTTATTTGTAGTTCATTGCTGGTTGTAATTTATATTGCTTTACATATTGAGTTTTAAATTATTTAATACTTTTTCCACAATAAAATTTTAATTTTATTGTATGCAGAAATTGATGTTTGACAAATAAGGAAGTCTGTTCTTCTGTTAGGCATGGAGGCAATCTGGAAAGTCGAAGTGGAAAACTTCCCAGCTTTCATTGTTGTCGATGACAAGGGAAACGACTTCTTCAAGGAATGGCAGACCGATTAAGTTTCCAGTTTACAAGTCAATGCTGTTTTTATCCCTGATATTCACTTTCGATAACTTATGATGTTTCTCAAGCATGTTGATTGACTTGCTATTGCGTTACCGGTTAAAATTAAAAGGATGAATATATATAATTGAGATCAGGTGAATTTTTTATGTTGCAATTTTGTTTTACGATCTGATATGAATGTAAATCTAGCTTAAAACTATCTCAAAATCCTTTAGCATCTAACTTAGAGTGAAAGCAATGTAAAGCAATTATAAGAATTAATTTAATGTAATTAAATTAAACTAATTTAATTTATCTCTTGTTAGCCTTCTTTAATTATTGTATAACTATGTGGTGTGAGTTGTTAATGATTGTTGCGAACCCGAAGTCGGTGCTGTAGTCGTGAAGAATAAAGCAGCTATAAGTTGACAAAGTCAAGAACGAGGTGGTTATAGGATGTGACATGTTGCAGTTGCATCTTTCTGTTGTTAGTGTAATTGATAAAATATTGTTGATAATAAGATTACATTTTAAAGTACAAGACATAATTCAAAAGGTAAGAAAAATAATCTAGTTCATTCACAGACTTCCATTTTTATGAATAGTTTACTGCATGCAGATTGCAGAGCATACCAGCTATGTATTTCTTTAAGTGTAAGAATGTACAAAAATGATAGTCATAGTATTTGTAATTTGTGATAAATCCTTGAATATATTCAACCTTCAGTGTAATATTTTGATCTGTTTGTAAAACAAGTAAAATGTAAGTGTAGAATATAAATATTAAAGTGTGGCTAAATTTTATAAAGTGTATAAACTTTATACAAATATTTATTGAATTTTTGTTTTGTTTTTTAACGTTGTTATTATAAATATCTTTTGTGTTTTATGCATGTGTGTAAAATGCATGTCATTGTTGATAAAAACTTGTGTGTAATATAGCTGTGATGCTTTGATGTAGATACAGTAGCTGGTCCCCTTTGCAGTGTCCTATTACAATTGTTCTACTTACAGAATGTTGATGACAATGCTGAGCAACAGATTTCTATAGTGTGTAAATATGCGCCTATGATAAATTATGAAAATTGTTTGGGTGGAATCTTATAGTGACTGTATATTGTCTGAAGTAGTGTTTTACATTTTGCAAATGAAGAATTGCAACTATATCATTGTATTTATTATGCATCAGTTAAGTTGTTCATTGCATGTGATTTTGACTGTGGATTACTGTTGGCATATAAGCTTTAATTCAGGAAAACTTAATTGTGTCAAATATTTTTAATCGGTTTTTGTTCAGTCAAATTGATTTTCAATTAAGTCATTCAGAACATGCTTTTTATTGTAGATTGTTGCACTTTTTGTGAGAATGATGTATAGATATGTGTTCTCTACAGCAAAAATTAGAGTTGAAACTTAGAAGCTAATGAAGTTACAATTTTTGGATCATATATAGCTTTGGATGAGTTCAATTGTAAGAATACATGTGTGGTACCTATTTTGACTGTTAAGAATTCTGTACTGATCGGGTTGAAATAGAAAATGTACAGAGCATGCAGTCAGAGAGTAATGACGTGTGGCAGTGTAGCTGGCTGCTCTGTCAACGTTGAGGATGTAGAGCACTATGTGAGAACAGAGAAATGGATAGTATAGCTGGATATGTACTACCTTTCTTATATCATATCTTAACCAGCAACACAATTTTTTTATTCAACTAATGGCTGTAGGCTCGCTCTCTTCTCACTTGTACTCCACAATAATGAGTAATGAAATTGCTGATGAGGCAGTAATGACAAGATGGGCATCCGATCATATAAATTGCTTGAATTTAATCCGAAACGTACGGCAACACAATGATTGGCCAACTCGAGTGTGCTCTGCCAAATTTTGGTCATGTTATAGTTAACAAATCGAAATTATTTTAAAAATCATAGCATTTTATATTTACATCGAAGCTGTCAGACATCAAGCTGCGCCTCCGATTGTTATGACACGTAGCGGCTCAGTGAAGGAAACGTTACATACATACATCAGTGATGCAGTCAAGGCATTTTTCTCGAGGCAAGGCCAGGGCATTCTTTTTCAAGGCAAGGCAAGACATTTGAAAATTGGTCACGGCAAGGCAGTAAAGTTCCTCAAGGCATGAAATCAAGGCCAAAGACTACTAATATGATCTATTAAAGGCATTTTTGGCAAGGCATTTGGAAAATTGGTCAAGGCATGGCAAGGCAGTAAAGTGCCTCAATGCATCCTTGAGCAAGGCCATGGACATCACTGACGTACATGGCCAGATATGAAAACACGCCTACATGGGAGGCATAGATCGAAAATAATGGTGACAGTTTAATTAAAAGAAATCTGAAATTTGAATGGTTTCCTCTAACTGACAACTGGTGAAAAGACAAAAATTTCCAATGAGTTTTACTAAGATTAAGTAATTGAAACTCCAATGTCTTTTCACTTGGAGTTTCAAGTTGATTTACTTTTAATTTCTTTTTAGTACTTCTTTGGACTTGGATAAAATCTTTTAATTTAGGGCCTGATAATAGTAATAGGCCTCGTTTTGAAAATAAACTGGCTACTGTTTACCATGTCCTACCCTAATAAATGACAACACAGTATGGTTCAAAGATTGATTGATTGATTGATTGAATGGTTGATTGATTGATTGATTGATTGGGGCTTAGCGGCACGTCAGCACATATAAGCTATATTGTGCCTTTAGTAGATCAAGACATCATGTTGAAATTCAGCTGCAGCCCTAGTAGCAAAATATCGGGATTTATATTGTAGAAATATTGGCCCGATGTTGGTAAGTTGGCTGAAAATCGGGGCAATATTGCTGCAATATAAAATGCGATATTTTGCTCC
>JAQFYQ010001409.1:0-13357 GCA_034694885.1 Buchholzia appendiculata | reverse complement strand
TCCTCATCTGTTAATGGTCTACTATTCACTTTTGCCAGATGGCTGATTTACGATTGAAATTTGATGTCAGGTGTAGCTATCAAAACGGACCTGCACTGCACAGTACATTTAGTTGTTAAGTTATTGTATGATTGTAGTCAGTTTAACTTTGCGATGAACTACAGCTTGTTGAAATTGTGATAAAAGTTTTTACGGAGGGCGATAGTAAGAATTTAGCAGGTTCCAGAACCTCGACATTGCTAGGTTCAGAAATTGTAAGTTTTCTATAGCTGTCCATTTCCTAGGTTCTATGATTCAATTATGTGTTCGTTTTGTACATTCTGAATGGAGTTTTCACTTCAAGTTCCTCAACTGTTGTTTGTTTGTCTGTATTGTTTGAGCAGGGGGGCAAGATCAACCAAGCACCGTGTGGAGAGGCTTGATTAACGACCCGAACCGGTCGTACGTCACATCAGAGCGCACCATTGGAAGGGGTCGTCCATTTGTGCCTGTGCACCATGTTGCAGGTCGAGCCAACCACAAGAATAACATCGAGGTCAAACTTAGCAATCGAACTGGATTCTTTAGCCTCAACGCGACACAGCCTGGCCGGGTCGACAGGCCCATTGTCGACAATCAAAGAAGTACCGACGTTCGATTCAATGCTACGAGCAATTTGACGAAAAATAATACTAACAGTAACGATGGTAATCGGAGTAACGTTCATCAAGACGACTTGGAGGAATGTCAAGACAGCGGCACTGAAGAACTTCACGCAAGTAACGGCGACACGCAATGGAAGGCTCCAGCTAGTCGGCAGGCTCCAGCTGGTCGGCAGGCTCAAGTGATCGCACAAGAAAGTGGTGACAAGGAGAGACGAGTACCACCTGTGGGGCAGAACTTTGACGGGTTCAAAGCCCCACCCTCCTCCGCCTCATCATCCAAATCAGTCATTGGTGCTAGTGGTGATCGCAAGCGAAGCCCAATTGATGAATCGCCCTTCTTCGTTCGCATAATGGGACTGCCATCGACGTTTAGCGACAAGGAGATTCGACAGTGCTTTACTTCTTGTGTGATATCATTTATACGAATTGTATATCACTGTAATGCCGGTGTAGTGTACCTCAAATTAAAAGGTGATGCGAGTCTTAAATCGGCAAAATCGTACAGCGACAGGCTTGTTGAAGGAAAGACGATTTCTGTTGAACAGTGTGACGAACAAGAATACAGTAACCCACGGAGCAAACTCCGACAGCTTGCTGCAGGGAATTCTGCGCTGCTTTCTTCGACCAATCAGACGCTGCAGACTAATGTTAACAGTTCCTCAAAAACATTTGCCATGCTCAAGAACCTGCCGTCTAGCGTAGCTGAAGGGGACGTACGGAAATTCCTCTGCGGCATTCGCATTTCCGACGACGGTGGTCCTTTCGTAGAACTCGGCAGTGACGGTGTGCCGACTGGAAAAGCATTTGTTGAGTTGCACAGTGAGGAAGACATGAGCAAAGCGTTGGCATTGAATGGCAAAGTACTGTCTGCTTATGCTGTATCTGTCGTAGCCATTAGTAAAGACGAATTTGACGGCCGAATGATGAATGCTAAATGGGAGATAGAAGAAGAAACTGATTTACCGCCGAAGCGTTTGAGAATTACGCAGAATTCCTCTGAATTATTCGTCGTTCTCGGGAACCTTCCGCTTGACATCGACGACGACGGGGTCCGTAAGTTCTTGTCAAGGGCAACAATTACTGCAAAAGATGGCTGTATAGAATCCGGAGAAGACAGTAAGCCGACTGGAAATGCGTTGGTGGAACTCAAGAGTCTAGAGGACTGCAAGGCTGTTGTGACGTTAGACGGACGATCGTTGAACGGATCTATCGTAACGGTAGTTCGTATTGATAAGACTGAGTATGATGATAGGTTGAAGAAGTCAAAGTCCGCGTGTGATGAACCTTGCACCGGTGACACCCACTCGGAGACTGTTGTCATTGCTGACGTTGATGACTCGCTGTCGGACATGTACGTGTGTGTTACAGGATTACCATTATTGTTTGACGAACAAAAGTTACGGCAACACTTCGGTAGCTGTAAAATAGCCCGTGTAAAGATGATGTACGATGAAGCCGGCGTTCGCAACGGCACCGCATACATGAAGTTGAGCGACGAAGAGAGCTTGCAGGCAGCGGTGCTGTACGGCGGGAAGTTTGTGCTTGGAAAGAAGATCTCAGTGGAGAGATGCTGTGTGCAGGAATCCACCTTAGCAGATGATGATGATCAACATGACATCGCTGTGATAGAGGAACGCTCAGACTCGCCGGCACTTCTTAATGCATCGCCGGAGGATTTCCTCGAATTATATGCCGAGATTTCTAACATTCCATCTGATATGAATGAAAGTGGAATTCGAAGTGTGCTGGAGAGCTTCGACATCTCGTGTGTTGCCGATCCATGCACTGAAGTAGTTGAAGATGGGTCGCAGCAGAGTCGGAAGGCTTTGGTCGAGTTTAGCACACCTAACGATCTCCGAAACGCTTTGTTACTGAATGAAAAGAATGCCGGTAGTTCAGATATAGCTATTGCCGTCATCGGTAAGCAGGAGTATGACAACAGGATTGAACTGGTAAGAAGTTCAACCGGAGCTTCGTCTGCTGGAGAAGCGGAACACGGAAAGGAGTCTGGATTCTACGTCGTCGCTACCGGATTGCCGTCTTCGTTCGACTACAATCGAGCGTTTAGACCGAGGCGAATGGCTAAAACTAACACGAGTGTGTTAGCTGGTAACGCGGGCCGTGCGGTGTATTTACACTGGGCGAGGGAAGAAGGTTTCACGTCAGCGATGCGCTACGACGGAAGGTACCTCGACGGAAAGAAGATCTCCGTGAAGAAGAGCAGTGCTGAAGAATTCAACCGTCACAGAGTTCAAATCGACCAGGCTCACTGGCGGAATCGTAACTTCAATGTAAGGAGTCCTTTCGACGGCTATTACAAATCGTTTATCCTCATGAAGAATTTTCCGCCCGATGCAGACGGAGATGACGTTCTTGATTTCTTGGAGCGAATCCGTATTCCCATCTACGGAGGACCGTTCATGGAGGTGGACGGCGATGGTAAGCCGACCGGTGACGTCATGTTTGAGCTCTCGACATACGAGAGTCGTAGACTCGCTCTCGCTCGGCACGGACTTCTAGCGAAAGATTCGCTCATCTATGTCTGTGCTATACAGTCGAACGAATACTACGAGAAAGTAAAGAAAGCAAGGCCGGCGTCTGAGATTAAAAGAACGTCGGAGAACGTTCCGGCGTGTGACGTCCCTGGATTGTGTATACACATAACCGGACTGCCGCTGAGTTACTCTGAGAGAACAATTCGTAGTCGCTTCATGGAGTGTCGGATATTGGAGCTGAAGCTCGTCACTGACGAATCAGGGAAGAGTCTCGGCGTGGCCTTCCTCAGAGTGGGAGATGAGCAGAGTGTCAGGGCTGCCATGTCACACAATGGAAAGAACAAAGAGGCAGGTGGACTGTCAGTTAAGAAATGCACTGTGCAAGAATTTGAAAATGCTGACACACAACGTATACCGTCCGCTGATGAGCAGTCTACTAATAAGGAATCTAACGACAATAACCGTGTTGCTAAGGACAGTATTGCTAAGGACCGTGTTGGTAAGGACCTTGTTATTAAGGACTGTGTTGCTAAGGACCGTGTTACTAAGGAACCTGTGAATAAGCATCTTCAAAGTATTAAGTCGACTGCTTCAACCAATAGTAATCAGAACAGCTTGAATCCGGCCAGTAATGTGTCAGCTAAAGAATGTTCGAAGTTCTATGCCATTCTGAAGAACTTACCTTCGGATGTGGATGAATGTGGAGTTTTGAAATTTTTGTCAGGTATCCAGCTCGCAACGAACGGTGGCCCTGTATTAGAGTTGAATAGAAGTGGGGAGAGAACTGGAAACGCTTTGGTGAAGTTGAGACGAGCGAAAGACTTGAGCGATGCGCTTGCGTTGAACGAGCGTCTGTTCCAAGGATCCGTTGTGAACGTTATGCCTATAGACAGGAAGATGTACTATCATAAGCTACACAGAACAAAGGCCGAGATGAAACTGGCTAAAACGTCACACCGTGCGCCTGGCAGTGACAAATCTAACAACTTGAGCTCAAAAAGCAAAACATCTGTTTCGGAGAAACGGTTGGCGTGTGTTATGGTACACGGTCTTCCGGCATCTGCGGGAAGTGCTACCGTTAGGAAGTTTTTCAAGGGAATCGAGATAGCGGAGCACGGCGTTCACGTCATGCACAAAGCACTGTCGCACAAGAAATCCTCATCCGGTGCACACGGTAAACCATCCGGCATTGCGTACGTCCAGTTGACAAACTTGGTCGAGTTCAGGAAAGCTTTGGATAGAAGCAGGCAGCTGTTGGAAGGAAGGCGTGTTGAAATCGTTCCGTGCTCGTATGAAGAGATGACGAAAGAGGTGAAGCGTCAGGAGGTTAGGGTCAAGAAGAAGGAGTCGAAGCGTCGGACTACGACAGATTCGAGAGTGAATCTGTCGGCCGTCAAGGTGGAGGAATTTGTCGTCATCGTACATAACCTTGATGTGGAGGTCAAGGTCGAGGACATTGTGGAATTCTTTTCCGATCTGAACCCGATCGCTGACTCTGTGGAGTTGCGACGTACGGACGGAAATGCGACGTGCGATGCTCTCGTGACCTTTCCTTCATCGATGCAGGCGGAGTCAGCAGTTGCGGAGTACAGTGAGAAATCACTTGGCGGTCGTGTAGCGACGATCACTCATTGCAACGACGAGTAAGTGATGCAAATTTCTCTTCATATTCTTCGATGTGCATGATTTGTGAGAATCCCGCACATCATGAAACCTGTGAAATTTTGAATTTCCTCAAAATTAATCGGATTGAGTTTGTTGTTCAGTCCCCTATGAACAATGACGATGGGTGATGTCATACATACTGAATAAAATTAGTTGAATTTATTTCCCGAATTTTTGATGACATTGTGTTGTTTTTACTGAGGCTGTGTATTATAAGCTATTTGTATAATGATTTGAGCTCATGCGTGTATGGCATGCGTTGTCATCGTCATTTGACGCCTGTGATGACATGTAATCGTTCCATGCTCGACATGTCAGGGGTCATGTCAGGGTTGGACACTGCAAAGATTTTTGTTGACCGCAGTGATGGCGGTCAACACTGAATTGTGTGAGTGCCCTATGATGTACATTACAGCTGATTACAGAATTTTACCGTCTGATGCCCTTGCTGACGCCAGATGTGCATCTTGTCGAGCATGGGAAGCACCACTGAGAATCTATCGTTATTGCCCGGCTGGACTGACTTCTAGTTTAAAATGTAAGGTGATGATGAGATTAGGAATTTGAAAAATAGTTCTTCAAAGATATTTAATTAGGTGGCGCATGATCAGTTTTTGAACAAATATCAGGTATTTGTTTTGTTGTGCTCTCCCTCTCTCTCATCATTGATTTGACAATCAGATGATTTCTGTACATTTCTCACAGTTCAATCTAAACAACGCATCTACAGAAAACATAAGTATGATTAAACGTGTCAGTTGTTTACTTATGAATATTTGTGTTTTCTGTTACAGTATGGAACGTAGAATGAAACGGATGCAAGGCGCACTGAAGACCAACAACGTTTACTCTACGTTCGGTTTCACCCCGCAACTCAAGATGGGTTATGCCATGGTACGACTGGAACCGCTTTCTAAGGAACTTATTCAGCAATACATCGTCAGGAAGCCGCCGCCGCCGCAGAAATCGGATGAACTTCTGTCGTTGGATAACAAGTTACTCTACGTTACGATCCGCAGACTTCCTGCCTCCGTTAAACCCGGCAAAATTAGAACATTCTTCACTGGCATCGACGTCGCACAGCAAGGCATACATATCGTAAGAGATCCTTACATAAAGCCGCCAGGCATCGCGTACGTTCGCTTTACGGACGTTGCTGAATGCAGGAAAGCGTACAAGAGAGACGGAAGGTCTATTGACGGACACGTCGTCGATGTCATTCCAGGTTCTTGCGCCGTCGTTATGAGGCGGAAGAAACGTAAATTAGTAACCAGTCGGAATGAATCTAACGCACAGAACTCTGTTGAGACGCCGTGTGAGCCGAGTAGTGGTACACAAATAGGAGACGTGTCTCTGGTCGGTGGACAGGTGAATGAATCGATGGATAATTCCACTGGGGATGAGTTTACAGTCCTGCTGCAGAACCTCAGCTTTGATGTGCAGCTTCAGGACATAACGGACTTCTTCGCTGATTTACATCCGGTTAGCAATTCCATCAGGATACGGTACGAGGATGGAAGGCCGACAGGCGACGGACTCGTGTCTTTTCTTTCATCTGCTGAAGCAGAGCAAGCCGTCAGCGAGTTCAATAACAAACTACTGCTCAATCGACCCGTCACTATCAGCCCGTGGGTCGGAAGGTAAGAGTTCAATAACGAACTGCTACTCAATCGACCCGTCACTATCAGCCACTTGGTCGGAAGATTATTAATGTTATATATTACCATACGGGAAGGACCTTTGGCCACACACCCGTGCTCATCTGGCCTAGTCGGTTGGTGGTTAAGTTGTGCGTAGTAATACGTAAGACAAATAACCATCACCAGGACCTGTCCTCGGACAGAGCACTATCATCATCATTACCAATTTACCATACACAAACAGTCTAAACAGCTTTCAGTGACAGAAGTGATATTTTTAAATTATCATAAATTATTTTTAAGTCTTTTATTTGTGGTTTAGAATGAGATCAAGGTTATATTGTCCTTATACATTACACGCTGTTGTAACAATCGAATCATAATGATCCCTCAGGGACATTAGGTAAAGTTTACACCAGTGCTCAACTCGATCATCTTATGTAAACGAATTGAAGACTATAAACTGGAGATGATGATGATGATGAGGATGATGATTAGGATGTCAAAGGATACTGAAGATCTTGACAGACCTTGGTCTTGCATAACATCAACCTTCACTGTTTTCAAGTCTCTAATGTTCCCATTCATCTTTTAAAGCATATTATACAGATATGCAGAATTTACAAGAGCCATGATATTTTCAAATGGCCATTGATGTTAGCATGAAGCTATGTTATGCTTGATGTAATTTGTGAGCATAATTTATGCTGCTCATCTTGTTTCAAGCATTTGAGTGCTTTTTAGTAAATTGGGAGTTCTGTGTCTATTATCATCTAATTAGAAATGCTATCTGGAATTATATATGTGCAAACTGGGTAGCTGTACAGTTCATGGAATATGTTGTGGCTGTGAAATTATTTTATCTCCATAGTTTATATTTATCAATGTTCAGAATTCCTGGTAACTTTTACTTAATTATTTGATTATTATTTTTGCATATATCTGTACTTAAATAGATTCAATGGTGAGTTTGTCTATTACGAAATATAGCCATTTAAAATGGCAGCATATTTGTATATGTCAAATTTAATTTGTTTTAATTTTATCATGTGTTTTATTCAAGAATATATATTTTGTTACAGAGTAATCAAATTGGAAGTGACCGATGATGTATGAACCGCAGTGACGACCTCATCCGACAACGGCATTGAGGATCTCACAGGCCTTTCAGTTAATCACTCGTTACTGTCATTCACAGACAGTTGTTTACTGTGACAGACGAACATCTATCCACCTAGTATTTGCAGACAATTGCTAACTCATCATTAACGTATAAGATGTTTTATGTGTCGCTGTATGTGTCGGCTAGAACACTGGTAAGCATCAAGGACTTTGTCTGTATTCGAATACCTCGATGTACTTGTTAAGCTTTAAGAATTAAGATTTTATGTGTACAAGAACTTGTTGAGTGAATCTTCAGGTCTACTGACTCAGGGACTTTGATTCTTCTTATCTAGAGAGATAAACATGTTGTGTGTGGAAACTAGTAATAGTTTGTGTGAGTGAAAGTTATCAAATCTGTATATAATTATTATTGATTTGAATATGTGCTTGATTCTGAATACTTGCTAATACCTGTATTGCTGAAAGCTTAAAATCCTGCTAATTTTTCACTGAATGGCCAATGTTGGAAGTTAAATGCTATTCAGTTGTTTTAAAGAAAATTATTTCAGTTGAATTTATGGCTAGATAAATTAATTTATCGACTTGTTTATCAAGCTTCAAGATTGTACTCTTACCTGCTGAATCTACTAGCAGTATATTTTACGTGAAATATTTCAAAATCAGTTGGCCATTGATTTTCTTTCTTATCTATATTTTTTACTACCTTTCAAAATCCTTCAATCATTTCAAAATCAGTTGGCCATTGATTTTCTTTCTTATCTATATTTTTTACTACCTGTAGCTTAAGAGCATCTTAACATTTGGTATTATTTTGTATGTTGTATCTAATTTTGTTTATTCTACCATATTATAATGCAAATTTAAAACACCAACATCTGTTGGCAGTCGGTATTTTATGCTGGAGTGTTTTCACTACTCTACGTCAGATAAGTTGATTATGTTGTTAATGTGTTATCATTTCATTCCATAATTAATTTTGAAATTGCTGCTGTACGTCATTATATCACTGTGAATGCCTGATATTTGGTCCATAATGAAGTGTATTCTTGGACGATTACTCTGATGGCATATAATGGGAACGAAGTGCCAGTCTCATGGCGGCATCATACTTGTTTGAAAAGAATTGTTGTTAGTTAATTATTTCGGAAATTAATCTAATTGAAATCTAATTAATCTAAATCTAATTGATTTTATAATTGATTATAATTGATCAAAATCTCTATTTAATTAATTATTGATTAATTATTATTACTCTAATCTGCATTAATTATTATTTATTATGATTCCACAGCCAATGGGAGGGGAGGGGTGGGGTGGAAGACAAGTATTGGAGAGGGGAGGCGGATGCTTGATTTAAACATTACTAATCCAACGGTAGAATTTCGAGGACAACAGATTCTTTAAACGTTCTTCTTCATAATTAATTATTTCACAGAGTTAAGTTTTGTATAATTTAATAATGTCGTATGTTTTGTTGTTGAGAACGTAATTCTTGTGATGTTTTATTTGCTGCCTCTGAGTCTGTTTTGTGTGTGAATTGTATGAAGGTGTAATGTGATTGAGTTGTGATTGACTTGCTGCGTCTAATTGCACATCAGTTTAAGTCAGTCATTTTACATTTTGTTTATGTACTTTCAACGTAATTAATACTGTGATGATTTAATTTGTTTAACCACGTTTTAAGGGTTTCTTCTTGAATCACATTTTACCAGTGATGTAGTCAAGACATTTTTCTCAAGGCCAATGCAAGGCCAAGACATTCTTTTTCAAGGGCAAGGCAAGGCAAGGTATTTGGAAAATTGGTCAAGGCAAGGCAGTAAAGTGCAGCAGGGCAGCATCAAGGCATTAAATTACACAGTCAATGCATTTTTTTCAAGTTTTTCCAAGGAAAGGCATTTGAAAAATTGGCCAAGGCAAGGCAGTAAAGTGGTCAAGGCAGCCTTAAGGCGAGGTATCAAGGCCAAGGACTACATCACTGCATTTTACTACTACTTAGCCGAGAGATCTCAAACACTCTGCCACGCACGGAAGTTAAGCGATCATTTCATATCCACTTTTGACACTTGCTTGCTTTTGAAGAGAGCCAATAAACTTTAGGTAAATATTAAATCTGTGACATGGGGTCGTTGCTTGTGAAGGAACATTGCGCCACCTGCTGTCATTGATTTGAATTAGTGATGCAGCTTTGTCCGAAGAATGCTTGACGGCAATGAACATCAATTTGTTTCATTATATTTATTTCCATTCTTCACTCATCGACAATGCAAAGCAAAGAATGATATAGCATGAATCAAAACACAAATCAAAATTCAATTAATTAAATAAAAGATGCGAATCTAAGTACGATATGAACAATCTGACAACGACTCTCATAATTATTATGTGATTTATGTGACATAAAAAATAAAGAAAAACACTTGCAGTAATAGTCATCGGCATTAAGACAGCTTATCCTTTTAAATAAGGAAAATAAATTTAGTACAGGAGAGCTCTTGTAGCCTCCTCTTCTTAGTTCTCTTGACATGGTTAGTATAGATGATTGTTGAGACAATATCAAATAAATTAAGATTAAGTACCGTACACCAAGAATGTTTAGAGCATAACTCGAGTGAAGTCCAAATTTTTTCTGCGTATACATGAACATTTAGTGACATAGTAATATAATTTATGAAATTATTTTCATTTAGCTGTATTATTAATTTGTTCAGCAAGGACCGGTATTATATAGAAATTTTGTACGCCAAACATCATTTGGTTGATGCTTATCTTATGCCGAGGCAGAGAACCTGTGTCTTCTCCAGTGATCAGTCGTTATTTGCTTGACACCTGACATTTTAAGGCGTTGGCTATGCTTGACTGACTATCGCCAGACTATGATTATCAATTAACGTTGCATGAGCTCATAGTTTTGCTGTGGATCGTCTAAATGAGTTAAAAATTGTGACGTGAAAGAAGACGAAGACACGTGGCACTGGGGAAATAAATGTAAACAAAAATGGCGGATGTAAACAAATACAGCATTTTGTTGCCGACGTATAATGAAAGGGAAAATCTGCCGATAATTATCTGGCTGCTCAATAAATACCTAACTGAGAGGTGAGACACTTACGCTTTGTTTTTTTCTTATTAATGTTAACATTAAACTAAAAGTCAAATGCAATATCATTTTTGGTAATGAACTTTTCAATTACATATTAATTACTAGTACGGATATTACTATATTATATTTATTATTTTCAAACTGTATTATATTTATTATATGGTAGTAAAAGTAGTTAAAAGTAGAGTTTGAACGTGTTTAAATTGAGCTGTACAGGGTTAATAAAGGGTCAGGGTTACGGCAAACTTAATTTCTAATAAATATGTGTTTAATTTATTATTTATTTATATAATATTAGACATTATTATTTGACAAAAAGACATTAAATTCCTATATTAATAGGGCTAATTTTTTATTTTATAATGACTGTATAAAAGTTGTCACAATTGATGTTAATATGAATAATAATTTCAAGGAGGTAGGCTTGTACAGCTTACACTACACCCATCATGTGCCCATTTTAATTTTATTACCAATACCTTCGTATAGTTTTGGCTATGTTCCACCTGAAGTGAAAGTTTTGTTTTTGATACGTTGAACCTGGCTAAAGGTGGTTAACTTGGTATTGACAATCTAAAAGTTTTGCAAGGTATTGCCAGATATTGCATCACTTTGTAAATACTACGACTCGCGTTTGAAATTAAACATGGCCTAGCATTCTGATGTTCAGTATTGTGGTAGCTGATTGATTGGTGTTGCTAATATTACGAGCTTAGTTCTCCTCTACTTTAGTGCATAGCATGAGAAAATTTGAAGAGATAGGTGTACATTATCAAAGAAATTAATTAGTAAAGTTGTAACTTTATGAATTTAAAGCTGGCAAGATGTTCTATAAGCTCAAACCTTTCTCAACTCAAACCCGAATTATAACCGTAACCCCAACCGTAACCCGAAACTTATCCATAACAATTTCCCATGCAGTGTACTAACGTACAGGTTAAACAAAAGTATTGACGATCAATGTGTAACGATGTTGATAACGATTGTTGAAATTCGGTGCCTTTGTAATGTCAGTTGTTTAATTGGTACACTTGGGCAATTCCACGCCAACAGGTCCCTGGAGGGCAAATTCTCAAGTAAACTAACTCTAAACAGAGATTGCACCATTTAAAAGAGGAAACCCTGAAGTTTTTAGATCAGAAAACCGTTTGCTTCTAGCTATTCTGGTTCAATTTTTACAGCTGTTTGAAGTTTCATGATCTTTTCGGCTTTTCATGCACAAAAATTATCTACTATTTTTCACAACTTTCAATTGATCAAAAAGGAAATTACAATTCATTATCTCATTTCTTTTCATACCAAGTTGTTAGTGCATATCTGCTCTGTAATTAGTATTATTACTGTGCACGTTTAACACCATCCAAGTAGTGAAGCCTGGAGTTTTTGTGAAGAGCATGTTGTCACTCCGTCACATGTCACTCCGTCACGATTTACATCAACTTGTTTCTCTCCTGACAAGAGGGAGTTGCATATTAATTCACAAATCTTGGTGCAATGCTAACTTTTAGTGCTGGTGAAAAGTGCATAATTTTTTTTAAAATACAAGTTCTGATGTACCGGCAATAATCATCTGCATAGCTGTCACTCCGTCACGTGACGGAGTGACAGCTATGCAGACAATCATTGTGTGTATACAATAAATGGTGATAGTATTGTTCTTTAATATTATCATTCAATAGATGGTGCCAATAACTATAATCATTGTTTCTAACGTAATTAGAACACCTTTTTAGTACCATTGTTGACTTTATAAGATTAACAAATTAGATCAGTAATTGACATTTTTTCATTATTCCCTGGATCGGATATGCGTTACTTCGAGCGAACTAATCTTCCACATTTTTATGTGCCAGTCATTATGTACTTTCTCCTCATACCGAGCTGCTAGTACATATCTGCTCTAACCGTCAACTTCATGGAGAAAGAAGGTAGGGGCAGAAAACTTTGCTGCCCAAGAAAGCCAGACAAACAACAACTTGAACAATGCACACTCCTGTGCAGGCGCAAGTCTGCACTAAGTCCCTCTGGATGGAGTCCAAGGCTCTTTATCATATATGAGTGGAAGTACATCAAATTGATTACATTTTGGCCAAGATCTAGTACTTCCCTAATGAACGTAGCATTATTATTGATATTCTACTAATCGACTTAGTATTATAAACTGACTCATGTTACGTTATATCAGTATTACTTCAAAGACAGCAGTATATCTTTAAATGCTGTAGTACGGTATTTCTTTAAAAGTATTATTATAATATGGTTATATTAATTTTTGTAGAACTAATAATTTTAATCTAATAATTTTCATATCCATTTGAGCAGGGTAGGATTTATCTATAAGCTCATTAAGCCTGTGCTTAGTTCCTCCGGAGTCGGAGTGCCTCCAAATATGAACACATGAAAAAGAATTCAGTGGCGCCACTATAATAGTTGCCCGTGACAATAATCTTGTAGACTTGCTGTAATAGCGGTGGCGTAAGATGTCTAATTTTATATTGGGTTACGGCTAATATTAGTTTGCAATAGACTTATGTATAGCGATGAACTGTAAGATTGCGAAATGTATACAAATGACTGATAAGTCGATAACGTTTTTGTAGGCTTATAATCGATCATTTTATCTTGGTTTGTTTACTAGGAACTTTTACTTATTTTCTCCCAGCAGCTGAAGCGCATAAAAAATGAACT
>JAQFYQ010001408.1:0-13363 GCA_034694885.1 Buchholzia appendiculata | reverse complement strand
GTGGGGGGAAAGTACCTAAAACTGAACATCAGTGGGGGGAAAGTATTTACCAGTGGGGGGGGGGAAATCCCCCCCATCCCCCGGTAATTCGAGCACTGCAGATTTCTTGGGTTCTTAAGCACTTCCCCTGCTGCAGATTCCCTCAGTTCTTAAGCAAGCGTTCTTTGCAAAACGCTGTTGCCGGATGGTATACTTTTGTGCAGCCCAATTGTATGCGTGCATATTGTAGATTCCATTTCGAATTTTAGATTAAAGTTTACAACGCGTTTAAGCTTCGACACGTTCTGTCATATTTTGGAGCATTTTTAGTATTATGTCGCTCCTCGGACACACATGATATCATGATATATGTCGATATTATTCAAGTAATACACTGTATTTGAAAGAGCATTTTGTGTCTAATTTAAAATCATGTTTATCATTAATTAGAATTCGAAGTCTGAACTATCGGCCGCTTCGAGATTTCGACGCCATGACATTCCAGAGCTGCAGACGGGTCGAGTGAGGAGAGGGACAGGAGGGGAGAAACTTCAGGGCTCGGCTGGGAACAGTCTTCAATCTTTGGTAAGCTTGTAATGTTCTTATTTATTTAAACTACATGTTAGCAATAGTTAGTAAGGAGTGTGATGTACTTCGCATGGGTAGGAGTCTGCTGCTGATTGGGACGGAATGCCCACATTTTGAAGGTGTGAATAAACTCTGCACACCTAGGATTCTAAGTTAAACCTATGAAAGCACTAGAGAAACATTTAACTGTAGTTATTTACCAGAATCGGTTTTCTGTATTTATATTTATTGTCTCTAAACATTAAAGGACCGCTCCGCGATCTGTAGCTTTGCTTATGGTACACACATTTGTGCACACAAAGTCTGCATTGTTCGTGTGGGCTATACACGTTATGTAAATCGAATCTTTCTCACTTCTTAACATAACAATTCGCACTAAAAATGTACATTTTATTGCCGAACTGTAACAATAATTCATCTTTTGAATAACACCTTATTTGTCGCGCTGCATAGTATTTTGCATTTCTCTGAACCCGTAGGAGTGGTTTGCATGTCGTTGCGTGCAATGTTGTTGACTTGTAAATACAAAGCATTCTTACATGCTGTTCCAGCACTTGGTAAGCCTAACTTAAGTCCAACGACACAGGCTGTACCAGCTTACTGAAACCATTGTATGATCTTTAGTAATGGTATAACATATGATAATTTTCTTAACAGCCAAAATAATCAGAAATATGTTTGACAACTCTAACGAAATTAATAACATATTCTGGCACGTAATAGTTAGCTAGCTACTATATTTCTAACTATTGGAAACTGTTGATAAAATTGTGCTGTTTTCACTATGCTATAGCAAATATCTCTCTTGGTGTCCATGCTAAACCTTCTGCATACCAATGAATTCAATCAATCTCCTATTTAGCTGACAAGGCAAACTGTCTTCACCGCAAGAGATGCCTCAATGCCTTCCATTCAGTACCTCACGTCTTCTATCACAGTGCTACATTATGCTCTATGTAACATAATATTATTAGCTCTTTTGTTGTTGTTATTGTTGTTATTGTTCACGGTAGAGAGTAGTGAGGAAATTCGTTCACATGATAAATCTGCATACCCCTTTAGTACGGGACGCCACTGTCAAAGCCTTTCAACGAGGCTTCAATTCATTGCATTCGTGTGCAGTACCGTACAGTCACAGCTTGTACAACGCGCGTGAATATAAATTATACCCTTTTTGATATAATAGCTGCCGCATTATCCGTTTACTTTAGCTATTCTATATATGCCCAATTTAATCTAAAATACACGATTGCAGTGAGCTGCACAATCCGGGACGGGCGAGACCAGCGAAGTCGTCCGGTGTGACACCGGCGCCGCGAAAAGCCTCCTTGGGGGGAGGTGGGTCCGACCCTCCTGGGGAGTCCCACGCAGGTCAAACCCTGACCGGGTAAAAGTTCATTTTGTATTTCGGGTACATGTGCTAGAGCTCGCCACCCAGGAAACATTTTCATTGCAAAGTTCCAAACAGGAATGTACTATTTGTGCAATTGTTTGTGGCATTTAAAACCAGTGATGTAGTCAAGGTATTTTTCTCATGGCCAAGGCAAGGCCAAGGCATTCATTTTCAAGGTCAAGACAAGGCAAGGCATTTGTAAAACTGGTCAAGGCAAGGCAAGGCAGTAAAGTGCGCAAGGCAGCATTCAAGGCAGGAAATTATACAGTCAAGACAGTATTTTGCACGATCAATGCATTTTTTCAATGCATTTTTTCCTAGGCAAGGCAAGGCATTTGGGAAAATGGGCCAAGGCAAGGCAAGGCAGTGCAGTAAAGTTCCTCAAGGCAGCCTTGAGGCAAGGCATCAAGGCCAAGGACTACATCACTGTTTAAGACTCGTTGATGGAAAGGATTGCCTCTGACTTAGCAGGCAAAACTCCTTCATCTTTTTCTTCATTGACAGCAACATCATATTTATACGTCTCAGCGCACACAACTACATGCAGCAAGCGTGCATACTTAAACTTCTGCATGCTTTATTTCGCATTTCTTCTCACTTTAAGCTGCTTGTTTTACTTAAACTTCTGCATGCATTATTTCGCATTTCTTCTCGGTTTAAGCTGCATTGATTGACTGTGTTGTTTGCGTCTGCAGGAATCAGATATGGTCATTGTTCGGCTCAGAAGTAACGACACTATGGGGCTCGGATTCAATGTCTGCGGCGGAAACGATGAGGGAATTTTCGTTCGAGAAATTCTGTCAAGAGGACCAGCAAATGAGTCGGGACAGATTCACGAAGGTTGCAACTATACTGGAGTTATTTGTTTTAAGCATCTGCTACGGACTGATTGGATACTGAGTCTTACTGACTATAGGATCTTATATCACGTCGTCTGGTTTTTTTAAATAATGTGGGCAATTTGAAATAAATATAAAATTATTCAGTGACATATACATGATACATGTAGATCTATAGATTAAAAATAATATTATGATCACGAACATTCATCACACTACAAATGGCCATCATCCAACGTAGTCCCAAAGTAAGCAATTAAAGCATTCTTAGTACAATACTAAGTAAAAGTTATCTTCATCGTCATCAATCATCACTCGTTTATTATCTCCTTCTATTCACAATATAGAAAGATACCCGTGTCGTGTACAGGTATAGACTTTAATTAAAGATCATAAGAGTTCATATTGCTGAATTTTTTCTATCGCATGTCCTAAATAGTACCAACCCGTTCCGGAAATTGGGTGATTTCCCTTCCTGAGAGATTACAAGTAGGTTTTAGAATTATAAATAAAATTGTGGTAAATTATTTGGCGTCTTCTAGATAGAAGGTTGACTGGGGTTTGATGTCCCACGACAGCCCTCAGCCTGACATAGTGCAACGTTATCTGACCGTGACCAGTGTGCTAGGTAAACACGTCAGTTTGCCCAGTGCCTTATCTAAAGGTTAGATTTAAGGATTCAAACCTGAAGCGAATTTTTCTTCAAATCGCTAGTTCTTTCTTTAACGGAACTATGTTACATTGTTGATGACTGTCTAACTAATTGATCTGTTTATGTGCAAAAGGTGATCGCATAGTCGGGATCTCTATATCGATGCAGCAAATGGCCCTCGAGGACGCCATGACAATCTTAAGCTACGCCTCTCCCTACCCTCTCAGCCTGCGCCTGTCTCAGCCAACAACAGGCACAGACCAGACATCAGGCCAGCTAGACACCGCAGACATGTCTTCCATCGATGAAGACAAAGATGAACTGAACGAGCAACTGAATCGCCGCTTCAATCCAATGCATCGCAGTAAGTCGATGGGACGACTGGAGGATTACGGGAGAGGCCGGAAGGGGTCCCTCAACGCTCCAGTCAGGACACAGAGTGAGTTGAGGCGCCAGTCGGCTGTCGTCGGTGAAGTGTCACCCAAGAATCTCTACCGGTGGGAGGCTTACAACGACATCCTACTCGATAGCATCGGCTCTGTGGGGAACTTCAAGGTGGCAAATTTCAATATTCGCTATAGGCAAGATGATGAATCGCTTTTTGTCGGACACCGGCGCCTACACCGGCTTCGAAGTGTCGGCACTGTCCTTGCCATCAATGGACCGAAGAAATACTTTTCCATGTTTTGCAATTCGAGCCGTTTCGGGGAAAAATTTTCATCTCAGTCAGATATCTGTTTTCTTGTATACTAGATGAGGATGAGGATGATCCTGTCGAGTTGTTGGCAGGACTTGAACATTGGCTGGATAGACTGTGTGAAGGCTCAGTTCCGCGTTGCAAAGTTTTATATTTTCCACGGCTGTCGTGAGACAGTTTTTAAGTTGCGCAATTTGTTGTTTTAATATTTTATTGACATGTAATGTGATGGAGTACGTACTGTTATGAATTCAGTGAATTTGTATAAACAAAAGGACTATTGTTAATTTTTTCATTGTCAGAATAGTCAGAAGTTTCCAACTTTGGTTCTTTTCTACAAATCACGATCATGCCTGCTCAGCTATGAATCCCTGTTTTGTTCGCAGAACACACTCAAACATTCAATCTAGGTCTTTCTGCTTCTCATTAGACTAAAGTGATCATCATAATCATCATCATCATCGTCGTCATCATTGTCGTCGATCGTCGTCGATCGTCATCGTCATCGTCTTGTCGTCATCGTCGTAGTCATCGTCGTCATCATCATCATCATCATCATCATCATCATCATCATCATCATCATCTCTTTATGGTGTCTTGTTTGCTTATGAAAGATGTCTGTGCTGAGGTATAGACTTAGGGATCATTTTGTTAAGACATTGTCTAAAATAAGCTGTTTGATGAATCTAAAAGTCAGCATATTCTTTTCTGGTTGAGTTTGATATCATCTTGATATGCGTTTCATGCAGACATCAGTGAACTGTAATTAGTTGTTAATTATAGTAAGCATATTGAACTTGTGCTGCTGGATGTATTTATTTGATTCGTTAAATATATGAGCTGTATTTTCCAAACATTTAGTGTTAGAGGCGCCGTCTGCAAATTGTAGTTTTTTACTAATCGTTTGTGGTGTCAATGAACTTTAAATATTTGGCAATCCGTATAATTCTGTACTCTACTACCTAAGCCAAGTGTATTTATTGAATTCTACAGCCTAGGCCAAGTTTGTTTAGTGTATTCCTACAGCCTAGGCCAAGTTTGTTTAGTGTATTCTACAGCCTAGGCCAAGTTTGTTTAGTGTATTCTACAGCCTAGACCAAGTTTGTTTTGTGTATTCTACAGCCTAGGCCAAGTTTGTTTAATGTATTGTACTTCTGGGCTAAGCATGTTTATTGTATACCCTATGCCAAGTACTAATTAATGTATTATTTATTTAAAGCCAATTCACATTTCATTATTCTAATTCCAATGTAAATATAATTTTAACATATGATACTTCCAACGTCAGACCGTATTTGATACAAACTTTTGATGCATCGGTGCATCCCTAAACACGTTTCTCGACTCCTTTGACGTCTATTGTCTGGATGATGTCTATTGTATGGATAATTTATATATACTTTAATACACCAAAAACATGGCAGTTTAACATATATAAGAAAGAATGAAAACACACACAAACAAACGAAACACAATACATATGCTACAGTGCTATCAGAATACCTGGCTATAGCAGTAATATACAAAAAATTACACAAGTTGGGCAGGTTAACCTAATATAGACAAAGAGACTTTGCAATTCTGCAATACTGTGTACTTTAATAGATCGCTTGAATCTCTAGAAGTAATACCATATTTTAGGACAATTTCGTTAAAATCCGACGGAGTACTCAAGCAGAAATATTGGGTAATATTCGTTCTTTGACTATGAGCGACTTTCAAGACGCTTCATACATCGGAATACATTACCAGCAATTAAGGAGAATAGCAGACGCCTCTGGTTTTCTACTAGCCACTTCAACAACTCTTTTCGATTTTTAGTTAAATTCCTGTAATTTATTATAAATTGTTGGCCATTGATTAAATCTTCATCAAGCCTATGGTTGAATTCAATAGAAATTAGCCCCTTCTCTAAAGTGTTGTTGCATCACCGAGTCGTCATAGGTTTCCAGATTTTTATTTATTATTTTGGAGCAAGGGGGTTACGGGTTCAACCCCTCCCCTGAAATTTTTTGTTGAATAGGTCAAAAATTTACCACCCCCAATGAATTTCTAGCTACGCCCCGGTTTATAATTGGAAGGTTGTAATTCTGGGCGTTTTGACAGCAATGTGTGAAATGACCTTCCAATTCATGGAAGCGATCTTATATTTGCATTGAATGATATTTGTAATACATCGACTGGGCAGAATTAGGTCTATTATAAAGTATTTCCTCATGCCAGATTTATCCTAGGATACGTATATCGTTCATACAAATTTGCACAATATCAAATGAAAGTAATTCGTTACGGTCGATGCTGAATTACTCATTGTTTAAATTATTTTAATTTGGTGAATTATTTATTACCTCATTGTAATACATTACAATAAGGTAATAAATAATTTACCAAATTCCATTGAATGTACAACAGTAATCTGTTTAATTCATTTCGATAAAGAGCAGCATCTTCGTTAAAGATATTGGAATACGAACATAGGCATATTGGCCGAGATAAGATTCCAATATCGTTGCATGAATTTTCACTTCGATCATCCGGAAAAGGACTGCTAAAGTTCCAACCGTTAGGACAGTTTGGCACACATGTTTTTGGGTTTGCTGTTCCTGAAACATGGATTGAATTTAGCTAAGAAATATGCCAGACCTTATCTTTTGCTACCTTTCGGCGGGGTCGCAAGATACACTTGTTCGACACTTATTTAGCTACTCTAGCACAGCACTTTCCCACGCCTCTGATTCTGCTTTACTGTCGAAACCTATGCCTGTTTAAGGCTATTATCAAGTTTTGTATTGTATGAACAATATCGTTACATGAATCTGGCCTCGCAGGCAGGACAGATGAACACCACATTGGGGAGGACGGGCGAGTCGAACACTTTAATGCTCTAATGACGCTAGTCATCTCAAACCATCCTGAATATTCAGTAGTCAATAACATCATATAAGCTTTTAGGCTATTTAATCATGCTTACTATTAAGGAATCCATCAGTAACTTCACACAACCAGTTCCTGCAGAAAATTAAAATATCAAATATCAAAATTAAAATCAAGATTAAAATCAGCTGTCGTTAGCAAAACGTCCATACATAAATAAACACGCAACATTCGTTCGTGAAAACCACGCCGATGGATTAAAATTAGCAACAAACACTTGCTGCCTTTATCAGTATCTATTAGAAAGAAGCATAGTCAGCGCCAAGTTTATCCAAACTTTGTTGTTTAATCCCCGACTCTGCTTTAGTAGTAGTTCTTGAAGTAGAAGTTTGAGCTCCGCATGCTTGATCATCTGTCACACACAATACAGCAGCTATAGTTATGCAGCAAGACAGGTCAAAGATATAAAGGAGATGCAGGATATGAATTTATTAGTTTGCTTGTATTGCCACATAAAAGCACTAATAGGCTATATTGTGCGTTTAACAATATCACAATTATGCATATACTATCTAATGCAATATACATGTATAGGCCCTACTCAAGGTAATCACGAGGTTGCAATAAGTAATAAAAAGTATTTGAAATTCTGATGTCTTCGGCAGGCAATAAACATCTTCAAGCTGTAGCAGATACATAATCAAGGATGAAAGATTGGATTGAAGACAATTATTTCAAAATAATTATTTTTTATTTGCTCAGATACTCATATCCGGATCTACATTTAAGGGAGGGGGCAGGTATTTATTTGTACTTTTCATCCAAACTCCTGAAATTAATTGTTTTCTTAAAATGGTTCACGTTTTGCTCATTGCCACGCTCCCAAGAACTTTTATTTACCTGGAAAACTTTTTATAAAGCTCGACAAAATTCAGAAAAGAAAAGTCATTGAAAATTTGGACGACAAAAATCCGTTAATAAATGAATTCCTGGCTACGGGTCTGCTTGTGCCTGAGCAAACAAAAGTAGGATATTTCAACCATTCTGGATAGAAGCTGGTAGTGGTTAAATTCAGATGTTTGGTCCCAAAAATGTCAATATATTTCCTGGGGCAATCTCACTTTTGCTCGTTCCTCACTGATTACTTTCGTAACCAGTCGATACAAGTGAAATGCGACGCATTTCAACGACTTTACAGAATTCACTCAGTTTTTGTGCAATTTTGATTTTATGACGACTAATTAAAAAAATCGACCGCGAGTTTGAATCCCGGACACACTTGCTACTTGCTGCTTCAACACATTTAGTTGCACCTATTTTGTGCAATGACTAAGTATGATGCAACATAAATCATTACTAAATCAACATCATGCAACATATTAACATGATTAACATCAGAATATACAGGCAACCAACAACTATAATTAGAATTTAAGAGATCACGAAAGGTTTAAAAAGACCTAAAGCCTTATCGTTTGTCTTCATTGATTCCGCTACTTCTCTGCGTTCCGCTACTTCTCTGCGTTGTTTCTTAGCTGCCGGTTGATCTAGAGTCGACTTCCTCGACACATCCTTCCTAGTTTTCATGCTAAATCCTGAAGGTGTTTCTAGCTGTTCAGATTGAGCAGCACTATCATGCTCAGTTTTATCGTCTTCTTCTTGTTGATCTTTTGACACTTTATAATCCTTCTTCTGCGCATTTAGCATAAAAATCAAGTGCATTTAGCATAAAAAGCAAGTGTCTTTTCATACATGGCTAATAAATTTTGATTAGGTCAATAGTAACTGTTTTTCAAATAATTCGCAAATTAACATGGCGATGCAATGCAACCGCTATTGATAGGCTCTGTTATAAACTGAGTCACCGAACGTACCGTACTTTTGATCTCACTGTGCACCAAGCTAGAAATTACATACAATATTATATATGGTTCGTCACAATTCAACGATGGCAATTATTTAGCATCGCCATATTTGCAGTTTTTCATCTCAGTATATGGGCTTAATTCATATGCCTGAATTAGAGCTTCAAAAACGTATTTTTCAACTTCAACTTCAGTCTCAAAAGTTATTACATCAATATAGATCTTCTCATTATTGGCAATATATTTGAATAGCAATAGCGGAACTATATATTTCAAGATAATTTTTCCAGGTCAAGGCCTTGGCTACTCTGTCAACCCTCCCCACCAGCTTCTAAGCGGTTGTCATTACTAGAGGCGGAAATGCAGAGGAACGGCTTCTTGCAACTTCTTTGTCTACAATGACATCTGCAACACTAGTGCCATCCACACTGAACTTTACATCTACTGCACTCAAACTTGCGCTATGCACAACGAATGAAGCTTTCATCATTTCTATGATGACACACGTGATCAATAAATAAATGGTCATTAAATGATTAAATTAAATTTTCATCCACCAATTATGTACCACAACCTGTATTTTGACGATTATAGCCAGTGGTGTGGGTTTCGTCTCGAGCGGTCCCGATACAGGATCTGCCACACAATACACGATACAATGGCAAGACATGCAACAAGATATAGGGCATACAGGATATTAATTAGTTTGTTGGTACTGGCACATCAGCACCATTGATTTATTTACTTTATTATTGCCAAAATACCCATGTACTATATTATATATTATATTTAGCCTAATTGCAACAATGGATAATATTATATACATACAATATTATATATGGTTCGTCACAAATATCTCCCCTAAGCAAATAATTTTTTCCAGCGGTTTATTAGCGGGGGCTGAAATTTTGCGGGCTTAAAGAGGAAGAAATTAGTCGTATTTCAGTCCAATTTTGTCGGAAAAATAAATATCAGAATCAAATCATATCAGAACTATATCAGTATTAAATATCTGTATTTAGCAGTTCATATTCGCCCAGCAAACGGCTAGATGCTCTAATATCAAGCTGCTTTCAAGCTGCAGCAATTGAAAAAAAGCCGCTTATTGAAGCGCGCAAATAGCGAATCTTTGAAAACAAGACAAACAGATTAAGGCAATGCGCGAACACAACGCTTGAGAGTTCAAACACTACACAAGTCTATCCTTTTGAATTTTGAGGTCGCACTGTGATAAAAACGGCTCAATTGGCAAGTTGAAAATAGAAAAATCAAATGTGATCAGGGTAAGTTGCCCGACAGCGGCTTACCAACTTAAATTTAATTCAAAACGCAGCAACATGTTCACAGAAACTTATGAAGGACACATTGGGTATCACCAAAAATGAACCCTGTCATCGAAAATATATCTACCAAACACCACTTTAGAGACGGCAACAAAACAGAAGAAACAAACCGAGAGAAATATAATAATAATATTATATATATATATATATATATTTTAGCGCTCATGTTTAGCTTCGACCAAAGCACAGGACCAACAAACTAACAGATTTAGTACTCAAACATAAATCAAAATGTACATTACATCTGTATCTTGTATCATAGTTATTATTACATGATATTATTATATGGACATCACAGTATGCTGTAAGCAAATTTACTATAGCAACAGGAAGTTTGTTGCTCTAGAGCAACAGGAAGTTTGCTGCTATAGTAATATGCCAGTAGGTCATATATATTTGTAAATTGTACAAAGATATAATATTATTTTTATTGATAATAGCAAATATTCAATTCTTAACTATAACTTAACTATAACGTCCGTAATTGTATACAAATACAGTCTATAGTAGTTCAAACAGGCTTCAAATATATAGAAGCGTGTGGATTAATCAATAATTCATCGATTCAATAACACAATTAACTAAAAGGTGCTTTACAATAACTTATAATTGTTGTTAATAAAATGTAGCGTAACTTATTTAACTTATGGGCTATATTGTGCCTTTAACAATTTCACAATTACACACAAGATTTCTTTATTTACATATTTCTTCAAAACCGACAGGCAATCACAATATGACCGGCAATCACAATATTTCGTAGGATATACAAGTAAGCTCATGGTAATCACAAGGTTAATATGCTTTTAATTTACATGATATGAACAGAAACAGTGACAGACGACTAAAATCACAAAAATTACTAGTCATCCCTATTACCTTCATATTCCACTTGCTCGTTAACATCCTTGGATGATTCCCCAGAATTATTGAAACAGCAAAATGCAGTGTCGGCTTTATCATCAGCTGCAAAACTTGAACCAGATTCTGGTTCACGATTCAGAATCGACGATGAATCGCTGATCGAAATCACCTGCTGTGCATTTGACATCTAAAGCAAGTGCCATGAATGTGTGGTTAATAACTTTTTGGTTAGGCCAATAATGACATTCTATCAAAGTTCTAAATTTCAAGAGCAACTTCTCAATTGAATTAAACAAAAGAACTTTATTGAAGCTAAGAACATATTCAGATGTTTCATATCAAGTTTCATAATCAACAATCTATGTTAGGGCTAAAGGAATAGCATCAACATACAGTATATAGAACAGAATTAGGAACCATTTCTACTTGGATCTGGCTAGAGCTATTAGTGATGTTGATAAACAATCCACTTGCAGTTTGCAAGATATGACATAATATCTAACAAATTGGATAATAAGCCTAATATCTGTACTTTAATTAGAATGATGCTTTGAACAAATTTTATGTTCTTAATCCAGAATGTAATATAGTGGTTTATTTGAATCACTATTTTCGATTGAAATTAATGCGGTCTTGATCCTGGTTTCCAGCCTCTAGTATTCGTCTTGAACGGTTGAACCTCTCGGTCATGGTCTCAAACCCTCCCTCACACCTCACACCTCTTCTCATGCCACTCAATAAAAACCAACCTGAAACTTCTGGACCTTTGGAGAGACCCGGTAGCAGTGGCGGACCTGCTCCAGCTGTGGGAGGACGCCCTGGCGGCAGCCGGAGGCGGTACGGGGCCCTAGCCTGACGGAGACTAGGACGGGAGACAAACAACAAACAACAACAACCCTCCATCTCGGTCATGGTCTCAACCCTCCCTCTCGGTCATGGTCTCAAACCCTCCCTCTCGGTCATGGTCTCAAACCCTCCCTCTCGGTCATGGTCTCAAACCCTCCCTCTCTGGTTTTGCTACAAGAACCAAACCGTTCCGACTTTGGTCTTGAACTAATTTTTTAGTCCCGATTAATCGCAATGATTAATTAAATTAACAAATTAGTTAACGAGGTATTTAATACAAGCAATCGAACTTTTGCATGCTGCTTAATTATTGTTAAGTAAAAGTAACTTAACTTGTGCCATTGCGGAATGTGGGGTATACATAAGTTGCATATTTGCAACCTTCAACTACGAAGAATGCTGTCAAAGTAAGTTGTGTTAATAAACAATTCTACAATAATTGTTTATTAATAGTTATTAAAAGATTAACCTAAAAACAGATACATTTGTTTGGACAGGTAACAGGTTATAATTTCAGCTCAAATTACGAACTTATTTAAGCAACCCGAAGAGATGGAAAACGCTCCCTTGATGCCGTCTCTATTTATCCTGACGAGCAGAACGTATGAAGTCAAACAAAGGTATTTAAAAATATGGTTATTTATGGTATTAAAAACAATAAATACAAGCAAATTACGGATAAACAAGATTGTAAATTAACAAGTACTTACGGGTGCCAAAGCCTTTTCAACATAACGTTTAAGTTTTCTAAAGCCTTGGTTCATTCGTCTCATGATGTTCTCTTCAAGCATTGCAAGTTTAGCATCGTCGTCTAAAACTCCAAGCGGTTTCTGCAGCACACACAAATTACTTCATGTTAGAACAAAGTGGACGAACCGATGACACTTTCGAGGCTAAATTAAATCTAAGCGGCCGATACATTAATTTACAAGTAATTAATTGTTCAAGAAAATGAATTAATTAATAATTAATTTAGCAGACAGACAATTAGAATATTTGCAGCAAGATTAATTGCTGTCTCACTCGCCGCGGTTGACTTTTTGTCACGCCACAGTAGTGTGGTGCAATATAGATGTCCAGAATTTGTACTAAAGATCTGTACTAATATAAAGATACACGACCACACGGGCGATGGACAGCGAACTAAAGACTGGAAGGGATATAGGCTATATCAGCTACCGAACTGTATGTAATAGGACTGGCATGTGCTAGGAAACACACGGACGCACGACCAAGCGCAAAATCTTGTAATATGAACATTAGTCAGTTGCAGGGTGGGATTTGCCGGGGGGTTGGGGGTGGGGTTCGACCCCCCTGGCGGGCGTGTCGACCCCCCCCTGGCTTGACCAAAAACCCAGGGGGGGGTCGGTATTGTTAGAAAGCAGGGGGAGGTCGGTGTTGTTTTGGACCGTCGCCCCCCCCC
>JAQFYQ010001407.1:0-13365 GCA_034694885.1 Buchholzia appendiculata | reverse complement strand
TAATGGGGGATCAAGCGTAAGCTTTCGCTTACGCTTGATCCACCATTTGCTACTATTTCTAATTGAGTCACGTAAAAAGTATGAATATAATTTTAGTGTATCAAGGTCAAAGGCGTAAATATTGTGTGGTGTTACGTTGCGAGACGCTTAAGAACTAAGGAGTTCAAAGTGCGACTCACTGGAAGCGCTCGGCGATTGCAACGTGGTGGTGTTGATATGAATACGTTTACGCTAATTATGACTTCCAAGAACGAGTAGAACGGAAAGCCTGGGTTGTGTAATGGATAGCGCACCTGCCTGTCATGTAGGAGATCCGGGTTCGATTCCTGATTCGGACATAACGTTTTACTCGTGCTTGGAAGGGGGCTTGTTGTAACAGTCTCTTCATATCTCATCTACAACAAATAGACGCATTCAAGCGAATTGCTGTTCTTCTAATTTCTCACCTGATTGGCGTCCAGCCCCCAGAATTCCAGTTCCTCCTCAAAGAGAGGCCCACAGACGTCCGTAGGGTAGTGCAGCTTCCCCGTACGGTAATAGTTGAGAATCTGTGCGAACACTTTTGGATGCCGGTCGAAGAAATATCTAAAGCACAAACAAAAAATCATTGTTAATTTTAAAAATTCATATTTATTCAGAAATATTATGTTTAACCTTACAAGTGCTTGCCACAAAATTGAAGTAAAAACACATCATAAACTAAAATGAATGGGAAAACATAATGTTATGTCATATCCATTTTATATATAATTTTATTTTTTTAGAATTGCAAATCAGTAATAAAACAAAGCAGCTACTATAAATTTTAAGCTAAAAATAACGACAACTATTTTGTTTTCAATCTCAAAATAGACCTCTTCCCACGTACACTAGTAGAGTCTCCCTCTCAATCCACTATATTTAATCGCATTCCATCAGCATTACGCATGAATTCTTTACCTAAACGAATCTAGCGTCAGACCACCGGCCTTATAAGCTGACAGTAAGCCGCAGCTTTTATATATAAGCCAGCGAAGACGTAACCAAGGAAATTAATAAAGCAAACTCTGGAGCACCAGCAGGCGACGCATCTCTCTCAAGAGTGAACGGCTGACACAAGCGTAAGTATCGTCATTGATATGTTTCATCGCTCTTCTGTCTTCCCCGTCCATATGTGCTTGCGTGTGTGTGTGCGTGTATGAGTGTGTTGCACAAACACCGGACAGTTATAGGCAAGCAGTTAACAACTAATTTCACATGTTCACAGTCTGCAGCCCCTCGCGAGCGTGCCACAGTGGCACTTGTGCTCTGAAGTAGCACGGCTCAATGCAGCTTGGCATGAAGATGAGGGTTTGACACCAGGAATGTCACCAGACCTCGTTTTGATTCCTACTTCTTGGAAGCGATACGGAAATAGATTGGATGCTATCATCTGATGGTTATGAATTAATTTGAGATTTATACCTCTGTACGACTAGATGCCGTGTTGGAACTCATATTTTTAGCATGTGAAGATTATTACATAAGCATCAGATTTGCCTTACTTTTGCCATGCCTTGCGAATAAAATATGCGGCATATTTTTTATCTGCTTTGATCTTCTTTATTGCAATCATCTTCGCCATTTATTACCGGAATCGTGATTGTTTATCGCACGCATCTTCTTTATTTATTGCGCTTTTTTCACCGTTTATCGTATGAACATTACAGTTATATTTAACTTTTTTCTTCTTACGACTTTTTATTTGTTTAACCAATGATTTTTCTGACTAATTAAACAAATTGTTCTCTTCGTGATTTCACTAAAATTAATGGTCATTTATAAACGACAAAGCTTTTTGTAATATTGCACGACTTTTAGGGCACACTAGAAAAACCATCAAAAACACATCGGAAAGCGCATTAGAAAGCCCGATGTAAAGTCCATTCGAAAGCCCATTAAAAGCCCAACAAAAATCCATTGAAAGCCCTTCAGAGACCCCATTAGAAAGCCTATTAAAGCCTTGCAATTTGGTGTCAGTTCATGATTCCACTGTGCCAGCGTTACAGTAAATTCATTTTAAAACGGATAAAAATGGAACAAACCATATTCGTACCTTCATACCGCTAAATATTAGCGGTATGAAGGAATCGCACGGGGAAATGATGGACAAGAGAAAGAGAGGACGACAGAGAAAGAGTCTTAGACAGAGGAAGAGAGGAAAACAGAGAAATAGAGGAAGAAAGGAAGACACTGGAAGAGAGGGAGACAGAATAGCGAAACGATTGATGATTTGAATGAGTAAATAAAAGTAGCTATAACTTGTACACTAGCGAAATATTTCTTGCATGCCATGATTGCACAAACCATTCAAGCGTTTTGACTGATACGAATTTACTCTCATGTAACTTCACCCACGCTTCCTAGCATACTCGTTTATCGTTGCATACTCAATTACTCTACTCCAGCGTCCTCCATTCTCTACATAATTCATTACGCTACTATACTCTAATACTCTATAGCTATAGAAGAAATGTTGCTGGTTTTGTTTGTTTGTTTGTCCATTTTTAAACTTCACAAAATCTTGACATTTACTCGTTCAATTGGTCCAAACAATTTTGCACAATGAATCTTTGGCGTTCCTGGCAGGGCTGACAGGGCTAAGTTCGGGGCGGCGAGCCCTACATTTTACCACATCCCCATTAAAACGATCCAAATTCACATTGTTCACATTCGGAAATTGTATGTTTACAAATAATTATAAATTCACTTTACCAACGCATTATTTACTTTCTTCACAGCTCCAATTGGTCGCCACTCTTAGTCGCCAACTCGTATTGGACGGGCTTTGCGTGCTTTAAGTTTGAGTTTTGTTTACTTTCGTCACAGCTCCAAGGTCTTAAAACATTTCGTGCTTTCATTACATTTAATTTCAGGTTCTTCTCTTTTCAGGTATTTCTTTCATGATTCATAATGACTAAAATAATTTTTGTTACAACATATGCGAGTTTCATCAATTTAAGTGTAACCCGGGCGAAGCCGGGTACTTCAGCTAGTAGAACATACTCCATGACTCTAGCATACTCTATAACTCCAGCATACTTCATTAATCTACATATTCTATTTCTCTAACATGCTACTATACTCTATATACTCTATTACGCTAGCATACTTTATAGCTCTGCATTCTCTATTACTCTACATACCATATTACTCCACATACTCTATTACTCTACATACTCTATAGCTCTGCATACTATATTACTCTACATATTCTATAACTCTACATACTCTATTACTCTACATACTCTAGTACTCTACATACTCTATTACTCTACCTACTCTATTACTCTACATACTCTAGTACTCTACCTACTTTATAACTCTAGCATACTTCCTTATTCCACATTTTCGATTTATCCAACATACTCCATTACTCTACATACTCTAACTCTAGCATGCTCCATAACTCTATAATCTATATACTCTATAACTCTAAATACTCTATTACTCTAAATACTCGTTTACTTTATAGTACATTCCATTATTCTAACATTCTTTACGACCCTATTATACTCTATATCTCTACGTACTTTATAACTCTACATAATCTTTTACTTGAGTACATACTCCATAACTCTACATACTCCATAACTCTACATACTCCATAACTCTACATACTACATTACTCTACATACCCTACAACTCTATCATACTCTCATTCTCTCAGAGACTTACTCGTTCAGAAGCGGATCGTAGTTGACGAGCGCCTCGGTAAGGCGAGACAGACGTGTTGCTGGAATCTTCTTTAGCGTCGCTTTGTATGTCTCGTGACGTATTCCTCCGACATTTAGTACGACCCTGTTGTCTGCATCTGACATGATGAGACGCGACATCGACAGTCAGTAGACACGTGACATCGACAGTCAGTAGACACGCGACATCGACAGTCACTCGACACGTGACGTCGACATTCAGTAGTCACGTGACTTCGACATCAGCAAACACGTGACATCGACATTCAGCAGATACGTGACATCAACAGTCAGCAGACACGTGACATCGACAGTCAGCAGACACGTGACATCGACAGTCAGCAGACACGTGACATCGACAGTCACTAGTCACGTGACATTCAGTAGACACGTGACGTCGACATCTAGTACGCACGTGACATCGACATTCAGTAGACACGTGACATCGACAATTCGCAGACACGTGACGTCGACATTTAGCTTATGTCACCTGTATTCAGCATTCTCAGTCAATCGTTTACCTCATAACGAATAACGTGCTCTCATATCTTTGCGATCCGACTGTTAAAGTCTTCTCAGCTTAGACTCAATGTATGCAACTCAGTAGAACATCTTTGTCGATATTATAATCTAGAAATGTAAAAACAACAGCAAAATGTAATATTATTTGTCTAATCTATCGTCATTCCAGTGCTAGCACAACGGTGCTATGAATATCTTATCTACACATACCTACATTTATGGAGTACTGTATAATGTATATATTTTGTAAGTACCATATATTGAGGTACAGTGGTGTAAATGCTCTAGGTTAGGATATTGAAATCAATTAACGATTCATTACTCATAATTTTGTACCCCTCATTTCAATAAAACCATTATGATTTCTCTCGGCCATTTTTAGTTACTACACAGCTGAATGAATATCAAAGATACGTTTAACGCCTTTCGAGGCAAAACTGCTAAAATTTGCATATATATCCAATCGAGCCCAATGACATGACATATTATCATTTATCACATCTCAAGCAAAACAAACTTGTATTTATTATTTCATAAAATAAGTGCAGTAGTACTAGTAAGATCCTTTTACCGAAATCCAGTACACGTCTAAATTGCACAATGCAAGAAAGCTTTCCCTAATCAACTCAGAGCTGGACGTGGGTCGGGTCGACCCGACCCGACCCGACCCGCGAGTCGGGTCGGGTCCTAATTTGTAGCAATTTGGCGGGTCGGGTTGGTCGGGTCTAGATTTCAATGGGTCGGGTCGGATCAGAAAGTCCGTGGGTCGGGTCATAAAGTGCTGACTCGTTTTGACCCGCGAAAATTGTTATCACCTTGTCATGTCATACATTATTAGTTTAAGATGTCCTAGAAGTACTTTAATGCTTGAAATACATACATTGTAGCTTGAATTACGAGACAAATATGTCAACGGAAGTATAGCAATTTTTAGTATACATTACTCATTAATCAAATTGGCACAACCTCATTAAAACTATATTATACTGTACGTATGAAAAATTCAGACGTATGCACCTATATGTTATATCAAAATTTCATTTAAGCTTTCCAAGGTTCCTTCACCTCATAATTTCCTATAATTGTCAATTGCTTTATAGCCATAATATTTATTTGCACAACATTCATTTGGTCAACGAAAAGAGAATAGAAATTGTATGCACTTTAAAACTTGTTCCCAAATCAAATTATTATTTAATATGCGTTAGAATGAATCAGAATGAAAAATTTAAAATACAACACAGAATATCTTGCTTATAAATTTCGTAAAAAAATTGACCGAAATATTTTTCGTATTCTTTTTTAGGTGTCGCGGATCGAGTCGTTTCGGGGTCAGAATATCCATGTGTCGGGTCGGGTCAGGATTTTTTAGTGACCCGCGGATCAGGTCGGGTCGGGTTAGATGTTCAATGGGTCGGGTCAGGATTTTTGAGTGACCCGCGGGTCAGGTCGGGTCGGGTCAAATGCATTCAGTGGGTCGGGTCTGGTCGGGTCAGATCAGAGAGTCAGTGGGTCGGGTCCGAGAAAAGTGACCCACGTCCAACTCAGAATCAACTACGACTAATTGAATCGTCAGTTTCGACCCTTTACTATACTCTAGACATCCCGGAGAAAATACGAATTCCTAGAAATAAAAATTGTATGACAAAATAAAAATCAGAACGAATAAACCCAACAAGTATCCGATATTTTTTTCAGCGGACGAATTAATAGTACAACTGACGCAATAACTAATCGTATCAACAGTATTACAACCGAGTACTAGACTAAGATATAAACGGTTTTACGCATACTATCTGCAGCAATGCGGATCAACTATTAGAGACAGAGTTCTGCCGCTATCCTCATATTGCTTCCAGTATAATCCGCAACGAAAGTACAATTAAGCATTCGACGAAATCGTTTCGGCTTAGCAACTTTATTGCAAGCCGATGTCTGGTCTGGGATTAAACGCTACTGCTTGAAAGCTGCAGGTCGAAGCTGTCGCATCGTATCTGTTCTTCTCCTAACTAACGAGAGATAGCCGCGGTGAGCCGCGCGGCGATGGCGATGAAGACGGCGCGCGGCTGAAGCAATCAACGCAGCCGCGCTTTCGCACTGACGGTGAAGCGCGGCGCGGTGTGGCTGGCAGCTTCAGCAGCTTTGCCAGGCAAAAAAATTTCACGGCCAATCGAATGATTTCGGTCTTTTGAGCGGGTTTTTGTTGGTTTGGAGTATTTTTTACGCTAGCAGAGGTTTCTTCAAGTTTCTGAGAGTTATTCGTGGGAAAGTGAAATATTTTTTTCAATTCGCAAAAAGCTATTTAATGGAACATTTTTTATAAGAAACCGACAAGAAAAGGTTAAATTAAGTCGTTATGACTCACAATTTTTATTCTACCAATTTATGACAGAAATCCTCTAAATTTTGACGATTGGTCTATTTTTTGACTATTTGCTATATACTCACACATTCAAATATTCCTGATCACTAGCTCAATAGGCCTCCGCCTCTTTAGTAGCCATTTCAACTAGCAGAGAAGTATATGAATGTAACAGTGTATTACTATAATCCATGCATGATTGTTGCACTGTATGAGCTGTTTATTGCTTTGTTGTTGGTGCTATTATGAAAAGTATGCCTGATTTTTTGTCAAAACTACCTGGTAACATTTAGACTGGATGTTCTGTAACGAAATCTTTAGCGCAGAGCCTGACACACCGGCGGGGTTTATCTGTCATTCGTGTGCAAAGTCACAATAAGGGTGCGTCACAAAGTCTTATCAGTACGAAGCAGTCCCACTTTACACACGTCTTTGATGACTCAGAGTCAAAGACGTCCAGATTGTCCTCTTGTGGTGGAAAATTGCTATTTCGTAGGAAGCGAGGTTGAGTCCTAGGCAGACAAGGGGTGTTTGATTCGGGTGTTGATGTAGATGATCTAGCTCTGGAGAGAAGGATCAAATGTTTACCCTCCCTCCTGCAGAGTTACTTAGGTTCATTATTAGGGGTCGTTTTAGTCTGTTTGGATTGGCTTTAGTGTTTTGTTTAAAATTAGGATTTTCTTCTAAGCACAGGAGCACATTATATCAGGATTTTAAATGATTCAAAGATATAAAATATGCTGTGAGTTTAGTAGATTACCATTTAAAACAAAGTATGTAATATATTCGTCACGTGATACGGAGATTTTTAAAACAAACAGGATTTTCACAAAGTGATTGTCTAAGTCCGATGCTTTCTTAGATTCTACCTTGCAAATGCATTGAATGAAAGTGATGAAAAAAAGACCATCGTCACTGTAACAGAATATCGAAAGAAAAAACAGTGGATAACAAATTCCAAATGATATAATCTAGATGAGCCGCTCAAGCCATTTTTTGTGAAATCATGCTAGATAATAATTTAATCAAAGACGAATCATCTCTATATTTGTTAATCTATAATTATCTATATGATCTATAATAATTAATAATTATAACACTGAACAGTTTACTATCAGATGCTTTAGTGATTCTGAGTGACGAAAATGCTAATACCTCGGCAGTTATAACTGTAGATTAAATACTTCATCTTTCATTTTGGGAATGAAACGGCTTTCCATGGCATCACTTATCAAGCAGTATAGCAAATTAAAAGCAAGAATTAGCATTAAAGAAATGCGTTCGTATTTTCAATACATTCGTCACTTGCATATTCATGCATAGCATCGAGTTAAAGAATCTGACACAAATCTAGAAAAGAAAATTGATTTTTTTCTTAGCTGAAGTTATTTTAAAAGATATTACAAATTAGACATCCGCATGTGATAACAATAAACTCATAATTATTTGAAAGATCTCGGGAAATACATAGGAGCTAAAAGTAACAGCAAGACGTTCAAGATGGACAAGACATTCCTTATTAAGGTGAAATCACAGAATTCCAGTAAAGTGAGCATATGTCGAATCACATAGAAAACTTCTCAACGTAGAGGCATGGGAAATAAAGCTACTTTGCTCAAGAAAGTCAACAGAGACTGAAAAAGATGTTGACAAAGAATTATCTCTTCAAAATTACAATAATTTGAATGTAGCAAATGACAGAGCGTTCTGGAGTCGTGTTGTTGTGAGATGCTTCGCTGCAGTGTTAACAAATCAACGTTTGCGTAGTGAAGAGGTATGACAGAGATTTGGAGCACTTGATTACCGAATAGATCTCCGTAGCTGGAGATCAAATTCCATCTAACAAGCTACCTATTAATGCTTATTTGATACTCAATAATTATTTATATTAGTATAATTTATTAGTTAATTTATTAATAAATATTTCAAAAGCCAACTAAAGGGTAGTGAGCAATGTTTCAGGAAAAAAATACCATTATAGCCTGACGATAAAAATGCGATCCGAAATCAATACACGTCATGTGTATTCATGCAATGAATATGACGTAAGCATAGGCGGAGCGTATCAGGGTTTTGTCAAGCCGTGATGTATAATATTTGTCAAGGTTGTCAAAAGTTTGACAGAAAGAATTTCTGTTCTGCTAAATTATCTCTCTCTCCCCCACTCGTCAGAGCAAAGAGTGGGAAAATTCGCTCCACCAGCTCGTCAGGCTCCAAAATAAAATGTATGGCGCCACTTACGGAAGTATAAGGAAGAGAAGTATTGATAATCAATAACAGTTTAAACACGAATGTCAGTTTAAACTGATCTCCATATTTTATTATAGTTTCTAATACAAGATTTGTAATATTTTCTATTTATTCTATATTTAATTTCTAAATCACATAATTGCAGCGTCCTCTGCTATAATCTGATTCGTGATTATACATGTAATCATTTTTGAAAAATAAATTAGTACTTACAAGTTTAATTTGCTGTGCCAGTTTCGTTTTTCTTCTTCTTTTCTGCTTACAGCGAATAACCGAATAAATATTACTAGAGTAATTCGAACAGATCGATCACGTTCTGTCGAAGTTTGCGTCACTTATATACGTTCGCTCAGACGAATTGACGCCTGGACGCTTTAGTTTTTAAGCGAAGTTGAATGTCGTAGCATCCTCGGTAGCCTATATAGTATATTTCATTTCCGGTTCCACGCTGAGTCACACAGTAATTAAGAAGTCTCATCACGTGACACCATCAGCGCTAGGTGGCGTCTGTGTTAGGAACTGAATACAATGACAAATCAAATTACGGGAATTATGTCTGAAATGTTTAAAAAATACTCGCTGAGCTATATGATCCTGAAATTGTGCCATTTTTAAACGAAATTCTGACAGTAGAACACGTGGCAACTCTAGAGAAGGAACCATACTGCATGGTAGAGGAAAGTATGATATTGGAAAGTATTCCTTCAGTCATAGAGTTGTTGGCACATGGATTAGTCTTTCTCGACAATGTCATATGTTTCGTTTCTGTACAAAGTTTCAAAAATAGTTTAGATAATTTTTGGGAGTGATCAGAAACTATTGCACAACTACAATGTAATTCTGACCAGTGTAAAATCTATTCAGTGTATTTGTAATGTGATTTAATTCAAGTGTCAGTAATCATGTATTACTTCATATTTACATCTTCACATTTCATTCATATTTGCTTCGCGATATGAATGTAGAGAATAATGACTTCCATTATAGACGTCATGCTATGTTATGCTGTGTTATGCTAAATGGAGTAGAACACCGTCTGTGGAATCTGCCTTGGGCCTTTGGCAAAGCTCGAAATGGTATCTCCTTCTGGTCGGATGCCATTCCTATGACTAAGAGAATTTTGGCAGAAATTATGACTATGCATAATTTCTGCTTTAAGGCATAACTCCTGCAGGAACACGTGAACCTTAATTTTAATATAAGCACTCCCTTCTGTCACCACAATAATGATCTTTAAGCACGTGACCTCCGCACTCTGATTCAATGAAAGCAGCGTCAACGATAGTATCACCATGATTCACAAAATTTGGTAACGTTTGAAAGAGAGTAAAGAGGTTGGTAGTGTTTTGAAGTAGTAAGCGCGTAATCACGGTACGCGGTTTGGCGTCAAATCCCAAATCTAATCAAAAAAAATTCAAATCAAGATCGAATCGAGTCCCTAACTTTTCAAATCGAATCGCCTTCGTTCAAATCGAATCGCGAGTGCGATTTAAATCGCGATTTAATTTGAATCGCGATTTGATTTTCCCATTTCTGGGTATGAGTCATACGATAAGAGTCACATGGTATGAACCACAAAGTAGGTTATTATTCACCAGGGTAAGAAATGCGAATCATAGGATATGAATCAAAATGTAAATTTTTATTGAATATTACTTATATGGTATATGGATCACAAAAACTATATTAGCCATATTTCAACATCGAGTTTGAGGAATAATTACGCTACATGTCATGTCATATGAACCTCGATATGTCATTTCAATATGTCATGTCAATAATTATGTCATGTCAATATGTCATGTCAATATGTCATGTCAATATGTCATGTTAATATGTCGTGTCAATATGTCATGTCAATATGTCATGTCAATATGTCATGTCAATATGTCATGTAAATATGTCATGTCATGTCATGTCTAGGTATGATTCTTAATTTACGATTCGCGTGACACATATGGAACACGAACACGTATCGGTCATCGTTTGTAAAATATAAAATAACAATTCTATAATCATGATTCATGCCACACAGTTTATATATTGCAAGGTTTTCTTTTTTACTCAAATGGCTTAATGCATTGATTCGTTACAATTGCGAACTGATACTCATATCTGCAGCATTGTGTTGCTATTGCTAAATCTGTATAATATCAGCTTTGTCAAGCTCAGGGTTCACGGGGAAAATAGTCGATTTGGTGCCCTGGCAATTTTCCAATAATTTGTCATCAAATTGTGTCCTGATGATCTCCCCCAAAGGTCATCGCTATATGTGTTAGAACATTATATCATATGACACAAAATAAAGTATATTACATCTCCCGGATAGAAGGTTGAACATCGGCGCTGATCTTCCATCACCATCCTAGGCCTGCCTCAGTGCAAGGTTTATCTAACTGGGGTCAGTGTGATAGGTAAGTGCATTAGGTTACTATTTAGCCTTTTGTTGCTGTAAATATAGTACTAACTAATAACGCTTGGTAGCGCTGATGCGGCAGAACGTACGCACATTTCTCAGATTTAGTTACCGATACCACAGTCAGACCCCGGGAATGGAACCCGTGACCTTTAGCACTCGAGGCGAGTACTTAACGGACTCAGAAATCGGCAACTCTTACATTATAGTAAAGACTTGCATTAACAGTATTATTCGATCAGAACACCGAGCCCAAGGTAGGAAGATAAGCTCTTTGATCATCATCCTTGCCAACAAGACCGGATTGTCTCAATGCTAAAACATTGCCTTCCTCGTTTCAATGCATAATAAGTCATAATAATGCAGCGTTCAATAGCATGGCGTTGTAAGAGAACAAATTAATTGGATCTTTTGATGCTTATGATCAGTAATCTAAACATTCGGTGTACACTTGTTCGGAGAATATGATTCAATTAGTACAGAGTTTTCTTTCATGATTAAAAAACTCATTGAATATTTAATGCGACTTGGTTACATTTTTGAGTCTAGTTAGAATTTGGTAATAATGTTTTCAAAAATCGGTCAGTTTTGTAGAAAACACGCAATAATTTGGAACATAAAGAGGTTTATAAAAATAATTATACAACATATAGGAGGAAACAAATAAAATTTTGTTGTAATTGTTTGTTTATTTGTTTTCTAAATGCTCTTAATTTTAAAATTGATTGCATACATTTATATTGATTTTTGTCATTTAATTACAGTTGCAATGGAAGCCTATTGTGACAAATTATCGAAGTTTTATTCATCAGCTAAATTAAGTTAGTTGATGCAGGTCCAGTTGTAAACCTAGTACTTCTTTGAGCGAAACGTTAATGCTCAGACGCAGTGCCAAAAGTATCTTCTTCTCTCCATTACGCATGCGCCGAAAGGTGTTTTCCGCCCCGCCTCCGACAACATAGTTGCTTGGCAACGAGAGTTTTAGTACCTTTGTCACGTGACCGTGCAAAGAGAAGGAAACGATGACGTGAGAAATAACGTGATTTACGCACACTAGCTTCATCGCAGTGGACGAGTCTCCGTGCATAAACTCTCACTCAATTATAGACTAACGGATAGTGTTTATTGCCTTTGTTTACTGTCAAAAATAATGATGCAGTCATTTTAGTATTTTTTGCCAAAAAAGTTGTCAAATATATTGTCATTTATGTCATATTAATACAAGTAAAATAATAAAAAATTTATAAAAACAACAAAATATTTCAATGGCATCAATCCCATGTAACCCTGAGTCACTCTTGCCTCCACCAGAAAATTGATATTCCTGTTACGTCCAATGCACGATCTATAATATTTTACCAAAACAAAGCAACCAGAGTACATGGCACTAATTTTGGGCTAACAATTATTAGAAGATCATAACACAAATCTGGACGTGGGTCGGGTCGACCAGCGTGTTGGATCGGGTTGGGTTGGGTCGCGTCCCCATTTTTAGGAAATGTGGCGGGTCGGGTCGTGTCAAGAGTTCAGTGGGTCGGGTCAGAGAGTCCGTGAGTCGGGTCGGGTCGGGTTGGGTCATAGAATCTTGACCCGTCTTGACGCGCGAAAATTTTAATCACCTTGTGATGTCATGCTTTATTGAGGGAATATATCCTAAAAGTACTTCAAGCTTTAAATGCATACAGTGAAACTTGAATTTCGAGAGCAATATGTCCGCGGCTGATTTACATGTGTATAACAATTCTAGTATACACTACTCATTTATAAAATTGACACAGACTTATTAAAATGAAATCATAGGTATTAAAATGAAAAAAACAGACTAATAGACCAATGTGTATAAACAAATATTAATCAAGGTTCCCAAGGTCTCCTCCATCATATAATTTCATGTAATTGTTAATTGCTTATTGGCCTGTTGTGTATTTGCACAACATTTTTTTGATCAACGATAAGAGTATAACAATTGTGTGCATCTTAAAAATTATTGTTCCCAAATCAAATTATTATGTTTAATATGCAACAGAATAAATCAGAATGAAAGTTTAAAATAAAACACAAAATAGATATATGTTGCATATGAATTTCTCAGAAAAATCACT
>JAQFYQ010001406.1:0-13367 GCA_034694885.1 Buchholzia appendiculata | reverse complement strand
TTAACTACTCAAAAGTAGTTAGAAAAGTAGTTAAAGTTTAACTACTCAAAAGTAGTTAAGTGCCCATCACTGGTGGTTAGCATAACGCCTTTATTGTCAAGCGCACCGGTTTCAGTTTACAGATTTGTTAGAATATTGCGGAGTAGGTGGACGACAATGCGGTCGCTAGAACAAAAGGGTGTGATTAAGCTATTCTTGGTGACCTTTATAATTGGTCAATGAGTAGCCAACCTCTGTGGTCCGCTTGCTTTGTTCGCGGCATCGGCTACTTTCCTAATTTAATTACTGTACTGTCTAATGTACCGCGGCGTTGAGTAATTAGCTAGTACGAGTTATATAGGATTACAAGGAACAAAGAATGCGCTATCATAATACTTTATATGCACGCATTGATCATGCACAGGCATAGCAGTAATTAAAGCGCAGTTTAGTGTAGATAAAAATGAGATCCAAGTTGCAGTTTAATATAGGCCTAACTATATTTAGAATGGACGCATTTATATATTTAGAATGGAATCAGATGCTACCACGGCTTACAAAATTACTTTCGTTTAAATATTATGTTGAAAATAATGTAAACTTTTGGGACCAACATTCTGTCATCTCCATCCAAATTTCCAAAATCCCACATCCATAGTAGAAATCTGGATAAAAATGTAGACGTAATTTATCTTATATAATACATGTGTCTCGGTAATGCAATAACAGGTATACTCTTTTCACCATTCTCTTATAATTAACCATGATGGTCGATGATAGATTTAACTTAACACCAATTGCTAATTTCTGAATCTTTCACTTTTTATTTATTCTCGTACCTATGATTTTGTAGTGTTTTTACATCAGCGACGCATGGCGCGTTAAAACTGCATCTTAATACTTTTGTCCAATATTATTTTTTTATATCGATAAGTCAACAAGAGAGGTAAAATTTCTTTGGTCTGAATATATGTTGCAAAGAATAATTGTATAGTGTGCCTTTTTGCTAATAAAAACAGCTTCTAGTAAAATAGTCAGAGTAGTTGATATGATTAGTCACAACAGTTGCTCTTTATCGGTACTGAAGATGCAATCATCTTATAGAATTAGCTACATTAGTTCTATATCGACATCGTCGTCATCGTCCAGCATGGCATTGTTCACGATTAGTGTTACCTGTAGGGATAATTTAAATCCGGTCGAATAGGGTTATAATCGGGTTGAATTGGGCTATAATTGGGTTGAATTGGGCTATAATTGGGTTGAATTGGGCTATAATTGGGTTGAATCGGGTTATAATTGGGCTATAATTGGGTTGAATCGGGCTATTATTGGGTTGAATTGGGCTATAATTGGGTTGAACGTTACCACAATAGATTCCTCCACAATACGGAGGAAATTGTTCAAACCACGCTCCCTGTGATTAAACTCCACAGAGCATATGCATTTCGGATTGAAGTCAAGTTTTACAGCCGGAAGCCCTTCCTGATGCCAACATATTCCGCTCGCCTTGTTTAGCACACGGTGGGCCTATTGTACAGCACAACATCACAGGGATAAAAATAGAATAGGCACATGGATATATTCGATCACGTTGGTTTGGGGTTCAGGTTTAACACTGAGCTGCTAAATGAATGCGTATGTGACGTGACATCATGACAGATGCTTTGAATGTGGAATTCATTCTGGCAAGGGGAGACCAGAGTAGCTGGACATTTATTTGTATTTAACTTTAGGTGATTTTTGATGGATCATTTGTAAAAAAATTTAAGTAATGAATTTAAATTCAAAATAATAGAATAGAATTTTTTTAGTTTATTTAAACTAAAATAGCAGAATTTAAGTCTTTTGTTAACATTTGTTGTGCATATTTTCAATTTGTCAAACCCAGTTCTTCCTGCTCACTACGGCCTCTCTATTAAAGTTCTCTGCTCTCTGACATATTCAATACTTCTTCGTTTGTTTTCTCTGTTCTTACAACTAACTTCTTCCATCCATCTTCACTTGCACATTTCAAAAACTTCTAGTCTTCTAAATATTTATGTGATACATCAAATATTTAAAATACGTTAAATGACGAAAAAGACACTATCACACCAACAATACGTCGATACATATATATATCTAACCAGCGTCCCGCGTATTTATTTCTCTATAAGAACAATGCATAACGACCGTTAACTGAACAATAAACAAATAAAATAAATACTTGATGTTGAAATGAAGCTTATATAAATTACTGGCAGTGTGGTAAAACCACCGATATAGAAAATAAAGGCCAATCATGATTGCATCAAAACTTAACTACGTATCCAGGATCAGGCATGCTCAACCGGCTGCTGCTGCTACTGCAGGCAAACAGTTTCAGTCAACAATGAATCCCACAAGTCATAATTTCATTAAAATCAAGTCAATTTAAAGACCAATAAGAAATGTAGAGAGGTTGTTTAGTCTATTCACTGACATCAGAAAAATTATGTATGTACATTGTACATGTATGTATGTATGTATGTAACACTTCCTTTCACATGCGCCGTGCGTGCCAGTGACTTCCGTCATTGACATTCCGAGGCGATTATCTACTTAGGAATGAAATCCATCAAACAAGCTTTAGTTCTTTCTTTCTTTCTTTCTTTCTTTCTTTCTCTTTCTTTCTTTCTTTGTTTTCTAGAGTGAAGTAATACAATTAATTTGTACTGTCTCTCAAGATTGGAAAAAATTTAATCTAATACTAATCTTAATAACATTCATATAATCTGTCATGAACAGAGAACCAATGCAGCAAGGTCTTTAACAAGTGTCAAGCATTTCAACAGAGATTGATTCGGTAATCAGAGCAATGCTCAACAAACAGAAGGATTGAGTAGATCAAGATTTTTCAACAGCTTCAACAGTTTCAAATTTATCCTACACCAATTTACGTCCGAGAATATGTTAAATCTAAAATATATTTCACACGTCAAACGCTAAATTACAAGATTATAATTCATCAAAATTTGTTTAGAATTCATAACTATAAATTCCTAAGAATTCATAAGTCTCGTATAGAGACACCCGACTGAAGTACATCAACGTTCGCCATTTCAAATAACATTTCATGTCAATTCAGATATCTTACTTTCTTTCGTTTCAACTCTCTACATTTTATCCACGAAGATTAGATTAGAAGAGCGTTGAAGTAGCAACTCAAACAGTTAATTGTAAATGTAGGGATTTGAATTCAAACAAAATGACAACTATTACGATCTCTGTTAGCAGGTTAAACATCAAGTATAAGAAACAATTAAAATTGTCTGGCATAGAATCAACAAGTTCTACTTATTCATTATCTCATAATCCTGTAGGATGCATCAATACTGCACACACATAATTCAAGTAACTTGCACATTCCACCGCAGCACAGACTCTTCAGCACAAGCCAAAATGGTGTAACAAATGAAAATACACATCAAGTAAAATTTGTATCATATGCTCACAGACTTTAACAACAGCAGCACATGCCTACTACACACACGAGCGTCGGAAAGACTTGAGGAAATAATTGTACAAGCATTGAAATTATCGCATACGATCTGAAACCCTTATCTATACAACAATATATATATATTACGAATGATGATACTGTATCGAATTAGAACTGAAATCTGTCGAAATAACATAATTATTATAAACTTTTAACGCATGAAATAAATTCTTAAATAGCAAGATTTCATTACAGTTGATTTGTAAAATTAAGCACGATCAGCACACAGCCATCTGAACGCAATATAAATTTCAAGCAAATTACAGTCACCTAAATTTTAGTAGAATGCGAAAAATCACCGCCTACCGATCAAATTCTCTGCGCGTCGCAAGGACAGCAAACTGGCTTTAATCCGACAAATATGAAGTCCAAATATGGCGCTAAATTAGTCTCCTCTCCCTCAACTAAATTCTTCACATGCAATCAATTTACGCTCTTCAAGAAATGCAGAATCTCTACTACTAATGCAATGCCATTCTCTCTGCATCGAATAATTCTACGAATATTTAAACCTCTTCTTTCGCTACAACAACCACGCAGCGACATGCGCTCAAAGTTCATCGGCGCAACAAGTAGTCCTCGACTCGCTGCACGAATCAGGCGAGCGGACGCTGCACGCAGCAGCTGTCGTGCGCTGCACCAGCTGCGCGGCCGTGGATGCACGGACAGCGCAGTCTCATGCGGTCAAAGTTCTGGCGCAGCTGCTGGCGCAGCTCGTTGCGCTGTGACTCGACCAGTTTCTGATTGGAGCGATATCTCTGCATCTCTTCCTCGCTGATGCCAAGATGATCGTCCTCTTCACCGGATGAACACGAATCCTACAAACACATCCAAGAGAAACCATCATCATCATCATCATCATCATCATCATCATCATCGTCGTGATCAATTTCATCACACGTTTATAGTCTAATGTTCGCTTTCGTAACATGTCTGTCTTTAGCCGATGTTCGTTTTCGCAAGATGTCTGTCTTTAGCTAATGTTTTAGCTATTAGCACGTAAAGTAATGTCCCATAGGACTAATTATGACTGGATCACCCAAGATAAACATGCATCCAAGATAAACATGCATCCAAGATAAACGTGCATCCAAGATAAACATGCATCCAAGATAAACATGCATCCAAGATAAACATGCATCCAAGATAAACATGCATCCAAGGTAAACATGGAAATAAATCAATTCATTTAAACAAAATAAAAACCAGATAGGTCACGGGCCGCAATGCGATAAATATATTGCTCGCAGTTCCTTTATTTATGCAATTCAAGTCAACTCATGACCAGAAAGAGTTGAGAACCTATCAATCGCAACTCAACTTCTAAGCTGCTTGGTAGACGTCTAAGGAGCACTTAGGCTGGCCTTGTTTCACTCAAACCTGGCAACTCATCCATCATCATCATCAGTATTACTAATTATAGAATTATTCTAATTTTTAACCACCTGCTATATCCAACATTGAAGAAAGGTTTGATATACTAGATTTGTCCACTGACTATACGATATAGAAGTTCATGCCTCATAAATCTCGCATATACTCTATTATCAATGTCGATAGAGGTCTTGATAGGTAAATTCAGATGACTGGTATGTTCTCGCTATACGAAGAGAATTATAACAACAAGTAAAATCCAAAGCATACATACAACCATGTAATTTCACTGATCTCGAGTATAAATGTGTTGAATGACATTGGATCATTCATGGTTAATTAATACATAGGATGAAATCATGCAGTTCATTAAGCTGGTTTCAAGAGTGCACTGAATCTACTTCAATAAACGTCAATAAAGCACACCATTATAACGGTCTAATTAAAGCATATAAAGCTCACCACAAAGTCTATTACTTACCTCAAGCATATAAAGTAGACTTACCTCAAACATATAAAGTAGAGATTTACCTCAAGCATATCAAGTAGACTTACCTCAAGCATATCAAGCAGACTTACCTCAAACATATAAAGTAGAGACTTACCTCAAGCATATCAAGTAGAGACTTACCTCAAGCATATCAAGTAGACTTACCTCAAGCATATCAAGTAGAGACTTACCTCAAGTATATCAAGTAGACTTACCTCAAGCATATAAAGTAGAGACTTACCTCAAGCATATCAAGCAGACTAAGAGAAGAACTAAACTTCTGATTCACTTGATCAATGCCAGCAGTGCACTGTAAACAAGCAAAAGGCAAATATGCATGACATATTCACTTTGACAATTACACCATTTAGTGCCATATCGCTCTATAAATTCGCCACTATAAAAAGTGCCATGTTGTAACTGTGGAGAGGGGAAATTGAGCGTACTGCCACTGCACAGCCCGGTAAAGTGTATGTTGTGAGAAGACACTAAGGAATAGTAGTTTGATCAGAGCTGTGGCATGAGTGTAGACTTTCATTCTTCATGGTGGTGAGAGTTAGCTTGTGCTTGCCTCAACTAGTGGATACTACAGAATGATTTTCTCCGAGGAAGAGTAAACACCCAATTCTCGATATGGGCAAGAGCATACAGTCATAAAAATCCCGCACCGCTCATGACAGAAATCTCGCTCTATGAGTCGTACATGTTCTTAATCAGTAAACTAAAAGCTAACAATAAATTGAGTTCGAACTGATGTGGACTCTACTGCAACTACATCGCACGACCAGAACTTGCTTAGAATGCAATGAATACAAAATCAGATGTCAAGGCTAGTACTTAGTTAAGATACAATGTGATCGGATGTCAACCATTCCTATTAAAAGTGGACATCTTAATTTACTGAACTTAGTTACTTAATGTGGTCAATCTTTATATACCCGTGTATCGTTTTCGAATACCTTGGCACATCATTAACATATGACCACTTCTCTCCTCTACAATATGCATCCCAGCTTTGCTACATCTTTACCTCAACATCTCCCATAATCTTGACACTTAAACTACTCCGTGCCACTACATCACGTAAGCGCACTGAATAATCAGATGGCAAGAGAAAGAGAGGCTGACCGAATGTCGTGACGGCGACTGTCGCTTGTCGTTCCAGTCATGACACGATGACATCACATGTCCGCAAGAATGAACGTCACCTGACACACAAACACAGGCAGGACATACAGGTAGGAATCTTGTCACACGGTGTGGAACTTAATTTACACGACACCTCAGAATTTTATAAACTCGGTAAGAGTCATGCATTAGATAAAGATCAAATATCTAATCTATTCTTAATTTTAATACTTAATTTTATTTATTATTATTTTCTATTGACATTATTTTTATTTTTATAATAATCATTATTATTTTTATTTTTTATTATATCCTAATTTTATTTTATTTTAATCAATAGTTAAATTCTAATCTTACAAAATACTACACAAACCCCCAATCGTACTTATTTTTGACACCATACCTCAGCCAACCACAGTAGACAACCACAGCATTATAATCATTTAGCAGCATTGGATACAGATTCCAACAGACCACAATTATGTCCTACATTTCTCGACTCGCATACATCTCAGTTTGTCGGTAAAAGAAAAATATATAAAATAAAACAAACTAGAATCTTTTCGTTTACTAACAGCATGGAAGGGCCTTGACTACACAGCAGACCTTATAACACAAGAATACAAAGAGATTAACTGAAAACCCCAAAGAAAACCATCAACATATCAGCAAAGCAATAAATAAACAACACAATTGCAGAAAGCGATGGCAAGTAATGCGTGCTGAGTACATACCGTCGACGGTACAACACGCCTCGGAGCACATCGCCTCCGATCCGTCGTTGGAGCTGTGTGCGCTCGAAGCCTCGTATCCATCGACTCCCGACGAGTAGCCACAGTCGGCGTGACATGTGACACCCATGCGGTGTCGTCGTCCCTTGCCGTCACCGTCAGCCGCCCGTGTCATCAGCGCCTCCACCGAGCCGTCACAGCTGCACGTCGAGTCACACGACATCGTCATCTTGTCAGCGTTGCACTGCATGACACCGTTGCAGCTGCTGCATGGCGTCAGCTCACAGCACTAAATACACAGAGACACACACAGTGATATTCACAGTTCTAAATACAGAGACACAGTGCAAACTACAGACACACACAGTGCTAAATACAGAGACACACATACAGTCACACAGCACTAAATACACAGACAGAGATGCTCACAGTGCTAAATACAGAGACACACATACAGTCACACGGCACTAAATACACAGACAGAGATGCTCACAGTGTTAAATACAAAGACTCACATAGTGACACTCAAGAGTGTTAAACACAGAAACATTTCTACTTAAAGAAAATATTTAAGGTTGTTTAATTAATATTAACGCAGACGAGTCAAATTCCGAAACTATTACTTTAAGGCATGACGTCTTTTGGGGACTCAAACCTAACTGTTCAAATGTAGACCAAATACCAATCTATTGTAATGCCCTACATCTCAGAGACAGCAATTAAAACAGGATCATCATACTGACGATGTCTTTGTTTTAAAGAGTACTATAAGACGAACATATAAATGAATAATTCAAATGAAAGAAGGCAAAAACTTACAATGCACTCCGAGTCCATCTTGTGCACTCTCTTCTGTCTCTCGCTGCCTTTCTGCGCATTGCACTCTCTTACGTCACACTCCATCGCGCTCTCTCGTGCACTTCTCTTGCACTCTGCCGCGTCGCACCTCTCTCGCTCCGATGCACTGCACGAACTTCTTCGTGCTTCCACCCCGTCGCACGCAGCCCTGGCGACGGTGACACTCGGCAACTCTTGGTGCTTGTCCGATAAGACAGCATCATCGGCATCGACAGAGTCGTTATCCACAGCAACCGTTGTCATGGCAGCGGCTGCAGCAGCGCGATTCTTCTTACGTTTCTGTCGTTTCTGTTCACGCCGCTGCACGGCGACCTGTTCGCAGCCCATCAGCTCCATGCAGGTCTGTTCCAGCTTGGAGATGCCACACTTCTTCTCTATAGCAAGCTGTAGACAAACATCACAACACACGATCAGCACACGAGGCATAGTAAGGACAGCTTAGAGATACCACACTTCTTCTCTATAGCAAACTGTTCACAAACATCATAAGCTTTGTCGACAAATCGAACCGCGAAAAAAGCTAATCAAATCTGATAGCATACTTTTCAAACCTAATCGTCGTTGGCTCAAATCAAATCTCAAGTGTGATCTAAATCGCGATTTATATCAATTGTGATTTGACTTTGCCCATGTCTGATCAAGGCACAACAAAGGATCAGTACACTTTTAATAAAATACATGAAAATCATAATCAAATACTTAATAGTATCACGGAGACAAAAAGTACTAATGATAACGTTGAATACAAAGTCTAAAGAGATAAAAAAAGCTAGTCAATCTAATGTATCATTACCGGTACTCGCGAATCCCCGTCATCATTAGTTCTCAGCATTCCGACATGTCCGTGACATAAAAACCGTCCACGGTTTCCCCCATCCCAACTCCTCTACTAACCTCCACACACGATGTGTCCCTTAAATCTTCAATCACTTCATCCTCTGCTCAAATCCCCACTCTCGTCTACCATCATAATACTTCTTATAATCCCATTATTATAATCCCTATCTAATATAAATTATAATCCTGCCCACCATTCATCTAATGAGCAGAGAGAAGCACGGCTTATCTATAAATCTCGTCAGCAAAGGCAGGCATTATGTCAAAACATATATGGAAAGGGATTGCCTCAAGTTCTTGTACAAAGTACCTACATCCAAGCATACAAGCAGAGAACATGCCTCAAAGCTCTTGTACAAAGTACCTACATCCAAGCATACAACGAGAGAACTTACCTCAAAGCTCTTGTACATAGTACCTACATCCAAGCATACAACGAGAGAACTTGCCTCAAAGCTCTTGTGCAAAGTACCTACATCCAAGCATACAACGAGAGAACTTGCCTCAAAGCTTTTGTGCAGAAGGTCGACACCAAGATGGAAGAGGATCTGCCAGGCTTGTTCCTCTGTCTTCAACTTCTGCCAGACAATGTACAGTCGGTCATACAGTAGGAGACCGATGCACGTGAGGACCTCTTCCTGGGCGACGTCTAGGGTCTTGGCATGCCTTTCTCTGCCACTACAACATAGAGAGATACATCCAGACATATATACACACATACAAACACACATCTAGGGTCTTGGCATGTCTGTATCTAACACTATAACGTGGCAGACATACAGCCAAACATACATACAAACATACAAACATGCATCCAGCCTCTTGGCATGTCTTTCTCTACCACCACAATGTCCAGAGATACATCCAGACATACATACAGACATACTAGCATCCAGCGTCTTGGTATGTGTCTCTCTACCACTACAACATCCAGAGATACATCCAGAAATACATACACACACACACACATGCAGAGTTGCAGACAAACATACATCCAGAGCCATTGCGTGTGTCTCTACCACTACAATGCCCAGAGATACATCCAAACATACATACACCCATATATACACACTGATACAATAATTATTCAGAATAAATTAAATAAAGGAGTATTCAACGTAATACCATCATCTTCTCCACAAATAACACGTTCAACAAGAACTTCTAAACTTCTGCAAAAAAAACTACTGGACATTACTCCCACTCCTATTTATTTCAGACGACACTCAATCTGCACCTGAAAAACATTTTGCACAGTTCAACCAACAGAGAATGTAACACAAGTCTCTCGTTACCTGCCCTTGATCTCCTTGAATGTAACACAAGAGTCTCTCCTACCTGCCCTTGATCTCCTTGAATGTAACACAAGAGTCTCTCCTACCTGCCCTTGATCTCCATGAATGATACACAAGAGTCTCTCCTACCTGCCCTTGATCTCCTTGAATGATACACAAGAGTCTCTCCTACCTGCCCTTGATCTCCGGTTCAGCGCGTGTGATCAAACTCCTGACAAACTTCTCCTTGCAGTCGACGTGGATGTGCGTGTCCGTGGTGCACGCGCTCAGACCGGCGTACAGCGCCGGGTTATAGCAGCAACCCTTGTCCGTCGTACTGTTCAGAGTCTCTTCCTTCGTCAGCACACGGTACGCTCTCAATACCTTGTTCTTGCATTCACCACAGAACCTAGGCAAGAACATGCACGGTTCTTACACTCAATACAGAACCTAGAGTAGAACATGCACGGTTCTTGCACTTAGCACAGAACCTAGGCAAGAACAAGCACGGTTCTTACACTTAGCACAGAACCTAGGCAAGAACAAGCATGGTTCTTACATTTAGCACAGAACCTAGGCAAGAACATGCACGGTTCTTACACTTAGCACAGAACCTAGGCAAGAACATGCACGGTTCTTACACTTAGCACAGAACCTAGGCAAGAACATGCAGGGTTCTTACAATCAGCACAGAACCTTGAATAGACATACATGGTTCCTAAACACAGCCCAGAACCCAGGCAAGAACAAGCACGGTTCTTGCACTCAGTACAGAACCTAGGCAAGAACATGCACGGTTCTTACATTTAGCACAGAACCCAGGCAAGAACAAGCACGGTTCTTGTACTCAGTACAGAACCTAGGCAAGAACATGCATGGTTCTTACATTTAGCACAGAACCTAGGCAAGAACAAGCACGGTTCTTACATTTAGCACAGAACCTAGGCAAGAACAAGCACGGTTCTTGTACTCGCCACAGAACCTAGGCAAGAACAAGCACGGTTCTTACAATCAGCACAGAACCTTGAGTAGAACATGCACGGTTCTTAACTCAGTACAGAAAATAGAGTAGAGCATGCACGGTTCTTACACTCAGCACAGAACCTAGGGGAGAACATGCACGGTTCTTGTACACATGATAGAACCTAGGGAAGAATATGCACGGTTATTGCATTCAGCACAGAACCTAGAGAAGAACATGCACCGTTCTTGTACACATTACAGAACCTAGGGAAGAACATGAAAATAAGACTAATTCTTGCTGATCATTGACCATCCTCCAAATGGGGTACAGGAGATAATGCTCCCACAAAAAATATATATATATAATAATAGAAATGAAAACAAAACAAACAAATAGCAGCGACTACATAGTGAATAGACAAGTAATGCTATAGTAAAATGCACAAATTAATAATCAGGATATCAAAGGTCCCCTATGCCGTTCAGACCAATACAATAACCATAGACTCTCTTGCAAATGAATTCTCTACGAAATGTCGAGTAAGGAAAGAGAATATTTACCGATGCTTGTGCAAATATTCTTCGAGCGCCTCCGACAGATTCGTGAAGTCAATAATGGTCAGTTCTTCTTGGCACTCCTTCGACAGAGAGTCCCACACATCCGGCCAGATACTACACACAACACAAAAGTGTTCAAATATCAGCGATGTGGAACAACAACAACAACATCAGAGAAAGAAAAATACACAGATCAAAATAAACAATAAATATGAACAAATTCGTCAAGCAGTCAGCAATTAGCGTAATTACTTAACGAGCAATCAGTCGAGAAAATGAAGAAAGTGACATATCAAGATTTTTTACCAAGACGTTAAGTACACAATGATGAAACAAAACTTGATGCGCTACAAAATAACTAAATAATATTAACCTCTTTTAAAATAAACACATTATTTCAATGGCTCATTCAATATGTTCACAATTGAAATAAAAATGTGGACGTATAATTACAAATTAACAATTCACAATATCAAGCATTCATGACCGACAATTTGATTGATAACCTCGATGACTAAGATGATAATTGACTTTATACAGAAATTAACATTTATAACCAAAACCGTTCACTAAAACTAAGCAAAAACATGTTACTTGTTATTTCTCTAGTAAAGAAGCAAGAACAAATACACAGTAGTGATGAACTACTAAGCCACACGCAAGTCTCGTACCCTGTGAGGAACGACTGCACGAATCCGAGCGACTTGGTCTTGTGCATCTCGAGCGAGTGAATCGCGCAACGTTTATTCTTGCGACTCTTTGGAAACGTATCGACAACGGAACTCAGCTTTCCACTAGCAAACAGAGCAAAGCAGATAATATGGCAGATATGATTAATGTCAAAGCATCATTAATCATAACACTTCACTAGACACAATTTAGACTGATTGATGGTTAATGCCGCATTGACAACTTTAGCTACAATTGAGTGCCTTCAATTAGTTTCAAAAGATCACTTCAACATAATAGAAATAACACCAAGAATAAATAAATAACTGATGCCGATGGAGTTTCATGTTTACTAAGTATGTCTCACTCAAACCACCAGTTGTGATGAGATCAGTAGTCTGATCAGAACTCAAGCTTGAATGTAGCTGCCATCTGCCATGACATTGTGGTTCTTTAGTGGTGTCGAGTGTTAGGCTACACTTGTCGCGACAACCAAAACACAGTGCAGAATAACTTTCTCTGAGGAAGGCAAATCACCTCGTTCTCGGTACGGCTTGGCAACAGGAATAGTTAGCATTTGAAAAAATCAGCCATAATAAGCCTTAGATCATAATTTAATAGACTAAACCTGTGCTCAGCAAATTCGTCTCAAGTGTGAAAGTGATTAGTAGACTATACATCAGTGTTTCTAAAAGTGCCATATTGGCGTGCCAATGGCAACCATCAAAGCTAATTGGCAACCATGGACTTCGGACAGAACTGCCTTTTTGGCAACCATCCAACTTCTATCTACATGCCCACCAAATACCATATAAAATATCTGCTGCAGCTTAGAGTCTAGAGCACATCAGGTTGATAAGTAAGCCTTATAAGTCATGACTATGAGGCTATGATTACAGCTTCAAATGCTTGTATAAATCTACTACTGGGCGACAGCTGCAGCTGTTCTAAACGTCAGAAGCTGGAGCCTGTCTAAGCGCATC
>JAQFYQ010001405.1:0-13374 GCA_034694885.1 Buchholzia appendiculata | reverse complement strand
CCCTCTGGTGATTCCACATTTTTAAATAGATCGTGGGTGGGCATTGTTTTTGTCCTTGTTTACTTTTCCGTTTCAGCTTCAATCCTATTCTGGAAGCGATTTTTAAATGAAGCGATTTTTTTCTCGTTTCCATTATATTTCAGTGTTTCAATTTTTGTTCCGTTTCCATTATCCTCTTGAAAATGATTTTCAGTTTCTACTCTACTTCAATCTTCAAATTTTAATTTACATTTTCGTCCTTATTTTCTTGGCCTCTAGGGAGTGCCGACACCTTCAGAAAAACGTACTTAAGGTCATGGTCACAAACAAGTGGGATCCCATTTTGCCAATTTTTGTTCAATTCCTGATTAGGGAAGAACATTTTGGCGACATCCCTATTGTATAAAATGATATACAGTGTATCATTTCCATAATATAGAAGCAATGAGCACAAGTTATTACAAGCATGCCATTGTCCAGCACGTTTTTCAGAGTAAACAGTAGCAAGCAACTGTTCACACGAGCCTCAGTTAGACCGTCACATCGGACCAGACAATGCCTTGCAAAGTCATGATTGGAAATGGAAGATTAATTTAATATAATACAGAACGAAACCAGAAAACGCTTTGGCACGATTATCGATGCATGAATTACATGTAATCCATCCAGTCATGTTTGTGGTCACATTTTAAGATTTGTCTGTGGTCATATTTTAAGAGTGCACTACATTTTGGATATGACACTATTGAATATGTGTGCCACATCAGAGATTGTAACCTCAAGATGCATGCCTAATTGATTAGCAACGTTCATCCAATCCTCACAACGACTAAATGCTATGAACAAACGCAAAAAGGCTCGTCGGATTAGAATGTAACTTTTATTTACAGTAGACCAACACGCTAAAGAATTTGAAAGAAGAACAAGAGATATAATAAACAATTCAATAACAAGAAGCCACACAGAAACACACACACACACACAAACATCTGCACAGAGCAACACTGATACTTTGCCTACAATCTCCTACTGTACAACATCATCCAACACATACTCCAACATGCTTTATCCATCGCTTGATTGACATACACAATCCTAATACAGAAAAAATTCTGCAGAGAGCAAACTTTCAACACAATATTGAACACTCGGGTAGTCATAGCATCACTGTGTACAGGCCACACCTCCTAGACTGCATCGCAGCGGACAGGCCACACCTCCTAGACTGCATCACTGCAGACAAGCCACACCTCCTAGTCTGCATCACTACAGACAGGCCCCACGTCCTAGACTGCATCACTGCAGACAAGCCAGGCCGATTATAGAAGAAAGTTATTGCAGGCATTGATCAAGGCATTGCAGTAAATAAACTTATTTACTATTAATTCACTAGACATTCTAGACAAAAGACAGAAAACCTAATTGCTTCCTAGTCATAGAACAACAGATGCAACTGCAAATGTTCTGTTTTATCATTATCACACTCAGTGATCACTGATGATATTCAATTTCATATACTCCTTCAAATAACTAATTATATATAATGCAGAGAATTAATTATAAAAACTAAGAATCATAGCAAAAATCAAAACAAAATGAACATGGTTACGCATGCATAATTTGCCAGAAAATTTATATAAAACATTATATCGAACGCTGCGACAGTTTCATTGTTCTGTAGAAGAATATAAGCCTAACAGAGTAAATATAGACTGTAGTAATAACCACAGTTACTTTGTTATTTGTTGGCTAACCTGCATACATAGTGTATAGAGCACAGCTATATAAATGTCCCAATTAAAGTAGTAAATCAATACTAAAAAAAAACAATAAAAGAGAATGAAAACGACTAAAATATGGTGCAAATTACATAGTACAGCTACGCTCAGTGAATCTGGTTAAATATCTTCATAATGACTGATTATAGGTAAAACACACACTTCAATAACAAGTAATACACAAACATATCAACGAAGTATGATTCGGTCGTTGACTATTAATTACAGCAACAATGCATGACAATGCACAATTCTCTGAGGTACATAGTAACAGTGTAAGCAATTACCAATTCACCTAACAAGCAATAGCATCAACAAACTCGTGTATAAGAAATGAAAATCTACCTTTCTTACGACTGCCTGTGAAATCCCATATACCAATAATTATCTGGCACATTTGGTAGAATAAATAACAGGTGTAAAAATTACAAGTAAAAATTTCAAAAAAATAAAATAAACCAAATTCCGGTCCAAGTAAATAATACAGCTTGTCAAAAGAGGGTAAGCAATAAAAAGAGAGGAGAATTACTAGAGAGATCAGTGAGGAAAGAGAGGACGGTGCATAAAAGAGGAAGCTACAGAGTTGGACTTCACATGTGCAATGAATTAAAAGCACAACGCCTATGTGCCAGACTTCTTCACTGCCAGCTCGGGTTATTACTATACCAGGACAAGTGCTGCAGGTCATCTGGGTTCAATTAGTGAACACAGGGTGGCAGCCCAGCGAGTGGCAGCTGTGTCAGGTGTCAAAGTGAACAAGACGGTCTACTAGGAACCCGAGTGAGAGGATGTCCTCCAGACAGACTATACAAGGTCCAGACAGCCTCACCCATTCATTACAAACCATTACTCATCCCATACTACAACCAATCAGCTCCATCCTGTGATGATTCACTCTGTTCTCCAAGCAATCAGTGTCGACCAGTCGTTATTCATACTGTCATTACTCTAAGGTGGAAACAGTGAAATAGCCTGGTCATGTTTAGCCAGTTGTTTACATGTGGATACACTGCAAAAGCGATTGATAGGCTGATGTATGAATGCACTTTATACAGGCATAGCTCATGCATTGATTGATCACACCAGCCTTCCTACACAGAAGTGAAGAACATTATCTAGAACTATACCTATTGGGTCAAAAGAGAAGAAATTTAACTGGAGTTTAAACGAAAGCATTAAAAAAATCACCACATCTTGCAGCAATTTCAAAATCCAGTTCAGCTAATTTTAATCATTAGAATAGACTACTATTTGAGATTATTGTAACTTAGAAATAAGTATTTATCAGCATATTCAATACAATTTCAATATAATTAATTATTGGCAGTAGCATATCAGATGAAGTTCAATAAAATTATAGCAGTTCTCTTAAATACTAATACACATGAAGGTTGCTATATACAAGGTGTACTGTGACGTGCAGGTGCAGGGTATTCCAAAACAGTTTATTATATTCACGATTAACAATTATAATTCATAGAAAACTTTCAACGTTTCATGCATTTTAATAAATCTTAGGGCAATGCAATTATCAAATGTTATATTTAAAATACATCTACTTCAATAGCTGGGAAATAACATAAACTTAAACAATCCTAAAACTTGCAACAATACTTCGCACAACATTTCCTAAATATTGCTTCTATTAAATGAATTAATCACATCTCAATAATATTACGTACTCTATTTCATAAAATGTTTGCAACATGCTAATAAAATATTTTTGTCACAAGCACTGCATCACAATTCCCTCAGGTAATTCATTCACATAATTCTGTTTTGGGTATACGGCTCACACTTTGCTATCCCCCCTCACTTTGTCATGTCAACGATCTGATCATCAAACAACTTTTACTTACTTATTAGAATAATAAATCGGCTGATAGATTGTAATGAATCAATTAATATCCTCTTCAAACTTGCAATTTTTTTAATAACAACATCAAGACTATCAACTGGTAGAAAATTATCATAATAACGAGCTGATATTGAAATAATTTCGACGCGTTATGTGCAAAAGCAATTGTGTGTAAAACTAGAAAGAGTGCATGCTGCAAAATGGGTCGTAAGCGTCTTCTGTTTCTAGATACACGCAAAGTTTTATTTGAGCCAGAGATCTACCTCCTGCACATCAGACACAAGAAAATCCGACAAATATATCTGACGAAAAATATTTGCGGATTTGGACAGATCAACTCGCAACAGTTCCAAGCAGCAAATAATATTTTCTATAATATTCTTCAATTAAGGAAAGATGCCAATCTGACTTTAGAAATACTGCATGTTGCCTGCCTAACACTCAATTTCAACCAACACTTCACACACTCATTTAATGTACTGTACTAAACCTATCAGACCCTAAACCTATTAGCACCCACCAATACTCTCATCATCAAAACTCAAACATCGTTAATGCTCGAGTACACATCCAACCCGAATGACAAAAATAAAATGCCCACTAATACGAACACTTGATTACAAAAGAAAACGAGACCAGAGCAGTCTCATTACACAATGCAAAATTTTTCAATAATAAAAAAATACAATTTCTTCCACCAGTAACAAAAATACAATTCAGAAAAGTTCTACGTTCAATTTCAATTCTATACATGCAGTGATAAATCTACCATCGTTTACCTTCAATAGCAAAAATCAACAAAACTTATTCAAAACAGAGCTTATAAAATATTCTTGTAATCCATGATCCTTAAATAAAATTCCATAACAAATTTAGATACATAGGTAGCATAGTTAATATAAAGTACACAATTTTAGAATTATACTACCAACTTGATATACTGTAATACAGCATACACACTTGTACATTCGACCGTACAATGCAGTAAATACATTAAAGCAGAAATTCAACGCGGAAAACATATGTACATGTCCGGACAGTTGCACAAATATGCTTGCATAAGGACTAACAAACACGCTACGTTTACAATATGTACAGTTCAATCTCCTAGTAATTCGTCAACACCAACATTTTCAGCGACACCCCATTCAATTAATCTTGCAACATGCTATCAAAATCAATTTAAACACATAAATAGTGTTCAATTTGCATCGGGAAACCTGCAAAATACAATGTACAACGAACCATTACATTTACCGTATTTGATAAAAGCCACCAACTCAATTTCTTCTATAAAACTGAGAGCATATTCAATATATTCATAATGTGGCAACATATTTGATATCAAACCGATCTCGCACACAAATCAATTTCACAAATTACAGCAATTCATACTGAATCATTTCAAATGTAGGATAGCGATGTCAGAAGTGATCGAGAATGGCGCTGAAAATGTTAGATGAAGACGTGCAAACGCAATTATTTATCTATTCACCTAGCCCACGCGTAGCACGCTTTAATCGCTGCCGCAGAAAATCGTTCATTTTCTTCAGTCGTTCGAGTTCTTCATTGTGCGACGTACTCGTCTGCTCGAGAAAGCGAATTTTTGAGCGAGCAAAAAGTAGAATTTTGTCCTTCGAAGCCTTAGCGTTCATCGCAGTCTCTGGCACGACTAGACGGAGTCGCTCGAAGCACGTCTTGAGGCCTATCCGCCGCTCACGCTCCATCTGGTTGAGCTGCTCTCGCTTCTCCCTGGTGCTGTGTGAGAAAAATCGCGCGGACCGGTTGCCATGCCGACCACCCGAATCTTTACATCTGCTGCCCGGAATGGATCGCAAGTCGCAGAGCTTCCGTCTGCCACGCTTGAGCGGAAGCCGTTTGTGTGAGCAATCATGCGAGGCCCGACCGCTGCACTGTTCTGTAACACGCTTATTCTTAGAAGATTTACACGCCTTTTCTTCGTGCCTGGCGCTAGCCGGCCTCTGGGCGGCTTCAAGCCAGTCGAGCACTACAGACGGAACGTAGCAGTGATCGCTAGTGACTCTCTGCAGGGAGTCGAGCGTCTCCTGCTCCTTGACGGACAACTGGTTCGACTCGTCGTAGGCACTCGACGACGCAGAGATGATCTCTTCTTTAGGCGACTCGACCTCTTCCATTACACTCATTATGTCCACTTCCTCACTTTCGTCATCTAAATACATAAAGCATAGTTTCAGCACTAGATCATCTCCAAGCAGAATGTATATAATATAAATCCAAGTTGGGAACACGCAAGATTCATGTATCAAGTAATAAGCCAAGTTAAGTCGTACAAAAGTAAGATAAAGTGAAGTACAATAGTATAACAAATGAAAAAGAAAGCTTCACAAACAGTACATTATTTTGGTATACTGCAAATAGCGCTATTCAAGTATTTTCCCATAGTTCAATCCTACAATTGAGCTGAGTTGTGACAAGTTTCTGAAATAAATCGATAGATGCCTTAGAAGCAATTTTTAACAGTCAAAACTATATCAACAAAGGAAATTGGACTTTAATTAAAAGTGCCGAGACTTGTTATAAATAACAACACCGAAAAGCTTCAACTTGCCTTCAAGTACGCAAGAAATTTATTAACGAAAGCTCAGTGCTCTTCTGTGATTGGTCAAAGTATTGCAAACGCTCAACATGATCTGCCATGCGCTTTGCAGAGATTATAATTTTACAATAACTAACCCTTGAAAGCAAGAGAAGTAAAATTCATGAACCAAACATTTGCTGTGAATTTGCTTAGACTTGGTTATTTTCGCAATAACAAAGTCTATCAATTAAATTAAGTGTATAGTTCATATACACACAAAAAACACTTGTCTGCGTGTTCACATAATAATGTAACTCGACAGAATTAAGCTAGGGACCACCAAACTCCTACAATAGTCATAGTAGCACTTCAAAAAATGTACACCCTGATATACACTATGATCATTCATTACCTGTATCTAGGCTTTCAGTCGACGAGCTTAAACTGTCTGGAGATACAATGATTGGCTTGATGTCCTGCCACAATTCTTTAACGACATCCTCATCTGTTACATCACACAAAACCATTTTGTTACACAATTTTAGATACAGCTAAAACAATGCAATTTAATCCCATCAATTCAATCAAGTTTTAGACAAACCTGGGTTCAAAAGAATACATACAGTAGATAATGCACAAGTACTTAACAATGCCATCTGGAGTGCTTGAACAGTCAAACATACACTTGCTAATTGAATATATACTGCAATAATAATAAACACAATAAGCAATTGCATATTTAAATATCTTAACCACACAAGGGACAAGACATTGTCAAATACTTGAACATATTCTAAAAATGTTTTGAAGCAAGCAATGATCTGTTTCACTAAAAATGCTACATTATTAAGAAGGTTTATTACGTCTAAACATAATGCACAAATAATACAATTTAAACAGATCAAATCTCATGTGTGAGAATTGTAATACCATTATAGGCCTTTACGGTCTGGTCACATAACATCATGCATAATAAATACATTATCTTCTAATTTAAACATGCCTAAAATATACAAACAACAACATGATAGCAAGTAAAGTGACAACTACCTAGACTGTCAAAGACGCTGAAGTCTGTCTCGTCGCAATCTTCGTCGTCCCCGCTGCTGCTGTTGAGCAGTGAATCGCTGTAGTGTGTCGACGACGTTTTGCTCTGGTTATCTGACGCCCCACTGGGAGCACATGCAACATCCAGTTCATGCACTGCCGCGTCTATGCTGTCGACATGAGCAAGCAGTTGGAGGATCTGGTTCTCCGTCTCCATGTTGACAATGGATGGCTCATTCCACAGTCCGTCGGCAGCATCCCAGACGTCGTCGACGTCATGTGGCGGAGTGAACGATTCCACAGATCCAAACCCTGAAGTCAGCAATAATTTTCTATCTTCATTTTTGTATACAACTGTTATACAGATTTTTTTAACAACTTGTGTAAACATTTACAAATGAACACGGACAGCCGACGACTAAAGAACGCGACAAACAAAAGGTTGTAAACCCGACAGACAAGCAGCGAGTGCAGAGTGATGGCGAGTTTCAACAGCACACTAAAATGTTGCTTCATGTTCACACAACCTACTGAACAAAACTGCAACATTAAATTCAATCAAGTACAGTTTTTAACAATTTGTTATACATCAACTTGACAAAAGCACTTCTATAGCCTCGGTTCAACCACAAAATTTGAATCTACCTGGCAACAACTAGAATCTAGAACTACACTGCATCTTTCACAACAATCATCAAAGCCATCTATTGTGATAAGAACACCCAGCCAGCAACTTGCTGACCAGCCAGTCACACCAGTGTGATTACTCGCTTTCTTTAATCGGTTGGTTCCATGTCAAAGTTGCTAAACACAACACCATTTTCTCACAACACAAGCTTGTAATCATAGACACAATCATTACAGTACAATCACAATCAATTAATAATTACAATGTAGTAGCCAATAGCAAAACGCTTAATTCTGAAGGTGTACTCCTCGCTTGGAAATACAAATTACAATCATATGCATCTGAATTGCAATCTGAAACAACCTTTATACAATTCTAGTGTTCATGAAACGTAAAAGAAAAAAAGTTGCAATGTCACTTACCATCATCATAGTTATCCATCAGTAGCTCAAGACTAACGTCATCGTCATATACTGATGAAAACTTTCTACCAACAATTCCAAAGTCTGGTACGTTTCCAAACAGATCTTCGGCCGCCGTTTCCCATGCATCCGCAACGGTCTCCGCAAGTGCCATTTTCTTTGAGCATCTACCTTCTCCGGAAATATAACACGCCCCACCGGTTGCATTCATCGGGCTGATCATATTCTCCGACTTGGTTGCAACATGCTTGTTCTCCTCGAAGGGGAGTTTCAAGATCGATCTACCCGAGGTGAGGTACTTTGTGCCGGGACTGGAACCCCTGAGCACTGATGTAGCCGTGCATCGCGTGGCCTTGATGACAATCGGCTCAGATTCCTTGGTCGGCTTCGTCGGCGACTCCATCTTAATCGAATTGGAACCCCCGCACGTAAAGATGTCCTTCGGTGATCCAAAGCAGGTCATTAGGTCTTCGGTGGACCAAGCTCTCTCCGAAAGCGTGTCCGAGGCAAAGGCGGATTCGGCATCGTAGACTGTTGACTGGAAAATGTCGAATGTTGTTTGATCCATTGTGAAGCAAGCTGACTGTTTACAATTCTTCGGCCAGATAAGTTGTTGAAGCAATTCATCAGTCTCGATATCAAATATCGATGCCTGCAATTTGAACACATACAAAATATAGAAGTCAAGTAAAACAATTACAAGCAAAAACTCAAACACAATGCATTGTCAAGTGACTTCAAAAAAATTACAAATTTGTAATCGACATATTTAACGATTGCATTACATTACTTTAGCGATTCATACCTTAACAAAAACTATTTAAAGTCTAATTCAAATGGTTATAAATTAAGCCACAAATTAAAACCATTCTAAAATTTGCCACTGACATTATTCTGTCAATGTATAACCACTATTTACACACAGAAGCTCATCATTCCCCACTAAAAATGCTTCAGTATATTCCTACAAGCTCCATGTTGTACAAGCTCCACAAGCTGCAACCACAACTCTACAACTGCTCGAGTCTGCACGTGACACAAAGAACTTATATCCAACTCCGAACTCTACCCCTACAAGATTCACCCGCATCAATTCAGCGAACCTCTCAAAGACGAAGAACCACTTCATCCCTTCCGTTGTCGTACGACGATAACAAAGATGCTCGTCGAGTCAACTACTCTGCAAGTAATTAGGAGTAAGCGTGAATCGATAAATAGGTTCATTCAGAGTTTAGTCATAAATAATCGTCGCAATAAAGCAACACTTGGCGAGAAGCAGTCGGTGCGCGGCGGCGCACGTTTCTCACAACCACTGACTCATCGCCATTCAACACCGCACTTCCACGAAGCAAAGCACTCGCTACACACACAAGCATTAATATTCATACAGATAACCTATTATACTACTTTAAAGGGGGGGAAGACCGGAAAGGGAGCTGATCTACCTGGAATATGGCACTGGCATTGGTGACACAGGTGGAATGGGTTTCACAAGGAGCACCATGTTACGCAATACACACATCGCAATGCTCCAGCAAACAATGCCTGCAGCAATTGCGCAACACGGAAGAAATGCAGCAAGCTCATTAGCAAGTCAAATCAACGCCAGGTCATGAATATATTAATCAGGTTAGCCCAATGTTAGCAAAAAGGCGGAGCTACGTCAGCCTCATTACATATAATCCCCGCCCACGTAGGCGCACGGTAGCCTAGATTGACATGTGCGATCGCTGCACGGTAGCGGCGATTAATTATTCATGAGCCACGTGACGTCTAGCCATGGCCGATTGTCTCGTGGCTCGGAACAGATTGTTACCGGTCGCGCCGATAATTTCATCGCTTTTTATCGCTAAATCCGCGCCGAATTTTGCCGACAAAACGCCGATCACGTCTGCCGATGCACGGTCTACGCGACCGGTCGTAGATGTCTGCGCGTCCGGTCGCACTTACACAAGAAAATCTGTCGGCAAAGTAACATGTTGTACACGAGAAACTCCTCGTGACCCATGCCGTCTTGCACAGACGGCATGGCTCGCAATCACCACTAAAACATTATCTAAACACATGATTGCAGCGTTATTCCAACACGATGACATTGACAGCCGGAGCACGAGACAAGTAATGTAAAGATACGCACCGAGAAATCTTTTCCGTCAACTGGAAGAGACCTGGAAAGAGCTTAGGAGGAGAGATTTGACTCCAGTACCTCACAATGCAAGCATGCCGGATAGCAGTCCACGAGACAAGGCTACGTTGCACTGTGAAAGCACGTGGCCGTACAGGCGCACAACTGCGTGCCGCACAATATAGTTCCACTCATTTTTTGTTCCCATAATTATAATCAAATAAAGGCGTTTGTGTATAGTGTTTTATCAATATTATATCGGTCTTTATTATTGACTATTTGCATTTTATTATAATTTTTTAAAATTATAACTAAGCATTTATGTTCAATCTGAATAATATATTTTATGATGTTATTTATCATGTTCATCTCATCGTTAGAGCTGTATTGTTTTCAATGACTGCATAATATGTCGTCATGTCGTTCGGCAGGTTCTTGGCATCAACTTTTCCATCCATTTATATCTCGTCTTTTCATGTTTCCATATAATTTTTGTTTAATTCATCTATTTGCATCTATTCTTGATCTATCCCTTTGATTCAATCAAACCAAGGGCCGTATTTAAGAGGATCGAGTTCACTCCCACCCCTCCCCCATTTGTCTAATTTATGATGTTTTGAAACAAAAATTAAGAAAAGGTCGCCAATTTTGTTGAAAGCTCAGCCCCCGAATGAGAATTTTGAAAAAGATCGTTATATTTTTGAAAGTACCTCCCCCCAAAGAAAATTTAATCTTGTCTACGACCATGTTCAAAGCAGTCTACTTTCCAATACATCCCTCAACAATTTTGTCTTCCAGGCAGCACATGCCAAATCAAGTTCTTCTTCTCATTACTTTGTTGATCATAAGGTTCTCGTTTCTGCGACACTTGTCAACACCTCTACGATCGCTTGTTTTATTGTCCTTCCAACTAATATCCAGCATTTGAAATGTTAATTGGTATGGAGAGAGAGATGAATGAAGATTCACCCTTTTTCATACAAACATTTAAAATGCTTCTAGTCTATTGATTTATTCTTTTACTATTATCTAGGTTTCACACTCGTACAATTCAACCGGCAAACCTATTGATTAAACACATTGATTATGTTATATAATGAATAATATACAACAAAATACAATATTTAACTTTTCCGAATGATTTAGGCCATTACGTTAATAAATAACTACAGCATGACAATTTAACGAACTCGGGCAAAGTTTTCTTGAACGCAACTTGACTCAAAGAAAGGCAGAGAACTGCATATTAATTATGTCCGATCATATTGAAAGTTAATTAATAATTAAAAACCTGATATTCTTCGATAATTATTGTATATTAACGACAAAGCCATGGTAATAGTAGACTAAGTGATGCTAGTTATTTATTGCTATTTGTTAGTAATTAATAATAACGGATTATTTGTAAACATAATTAGCATAAGAAGTGAGCAAATTTAACGCACATTGCAATTGAATATTCTAATGCTCTTTCCGTACAACTACAACCTATGGTACAATGTAATACTTAGAATGAACACTGTACAGTGTATTGCATATTTTAGAGTTGTGATTCTCACTTCATTCACGGCTATATGACATTATTTAAGCTGCCGTAAGGGCTATGGCTCGATTAAATACATTTAAGATACTAAGACATGACTATACTATTACTGTGTTTGTAAACAACAATTAATGGATGTAGTTGGTGTGAACATCATCTTGAATTTAGGTCATTTTGATAATGGCATTTACTGCAGTAATGAAACAAGATCATGCATGGAACTTTATTTGAACGACACGGGCACTTAATGTATCCTTCCGCCGATTGCTAGCGGCGCATCACTCCAGCCTACGTGTAATGGCTTTACACCTCAACTTTAGCGCCTGATTCGCGCCGAAGCTGTGATGCGGCTCTTTACTTCATAAATCAATCTAATCGTTGGACAGATTTCAGCTAACCATATGCTTAGCTTGGAAATAAAAATAACCATTCGCTTTTACTTTTAACCATTTTTTAGATTTGATGAAATGTGTTCTTTTGTTTAATCCAATGAAACAAGGAGTCCGTAGATAATTAATTGTCAGCTTGTGTATAATAGCCTTGCGTTAAACTGAAAATAGTTGATTAAATTTTTGAAAACTAATCTTTCACTGTTTGTCATAGTTTTGGTACAGCTGTGATAATGACTCATGTCTGTGGGCGTGATTATTCCTGCCCAGACTTGGGAAGACGGGAAGAGATAAAGACCTGGAACTACTTGCACAGTTCTATACCCTCATGGTAGCCTGAGCTGCGCAGCGACACGGCGGGCAAACTATCTGGGTCCACAGAAGTTATTACGCGTACACTGAACTTGTAGACAGGCTGGCTGGGCTGGCTTGCCTGCACTGAACGACCGGCTCACTGTCGGCGGTGTTGAATGTAGGCCATGGCCAGCCAGGCAGACTCTTCTCTAGCAAGGCGTTTCAAGGCCACATACGTGTAGGCTAAACTATTAATTTTGCTGTACTGAGAAATGTGGACCCATTTTTAAGACAATGACTTTTATCAGCTGTTGACTTTAACTTACAATCCATACTGACAGAGTACAGTCTCCCAGGGACATTGATGTGAAGGTCATAAGCCCCGCCACCATTTGAGGTCAATTTATCACACAATTAATTGACTAAAAATTGATTTGAATTTAGAAATTGTTAAACGACTAAGCGGAATCATAGTCTGCACGAAAGGTCAATCTTGTCAATTATCTTGATGGCTGGCTGCAAAATCTATATAGCCTAATTATATTTTATTATTTATTGAGAATTTTTAAGTAGGAAGATTTTGAAGAAGTTATTGAGATCGGCGTGGTATATGCGCCGGGGTCGCCAGGGTTAAACCCCGGCACCTCCTTTGTTGACCCCGGTACCTCCGCGAAATTTGCGACCACGGTGGGGTCGGAATTTGACCCCGGCACCTCAGAAAAAGTGCCGGGGTCCCCGGAACAAATTTTTG
>JAQFYQ010001404.1:0-13375 GCA_034694885.1 Buchholzia appendiculata | reverse complement strand
TACCGGGTAATCGTGATGTTATACATAGAATAGATAGAATAATTACCGGGTAATCGTGATGTTAGATAGAATAGATAATTACCGGGTAATCGTGATGTTATACATAGAATAGATAGAATAATACCGGGTAATCGGGTAATCGTGATGTTAGATAGAATAGATAATTACCGGGTTGTCGGGATCACTTTGTCCGTACGACGTCTGTAATTGTCCCAGGGCGGACCAAGGCACTACCACTTCCCCCGAGTCCGAGTTCCGCCTACCACTGATCGTCCGGCTGCCCTCTGACCTCGTCCTGGGTCGAATTTCCCCATCACCTCCTGTAGGTGACTTGCTCCTGGAACGACGCTGATTTGTCGCCGGTGATTTGTTCCTGACACAACTCTGCTCTGACGCAGGTGACTTATCTGATCTGCTGGGATGAAGTTCCTGTGCAGGAGATTCGCTGGTCGACATGGGAACCGGGGCATCAGTGAATCGTCGTGGTGCTTTGTTTGATCTTGCCGGCCTTGGTCTCAGCGTCATCGATGACGTCGATGTGACGTTGCTCGTCGTCGTCTTGCTCTGTTCTTCTCGTTTTCGTTTTGCTACTTGTTCTTGGTGCTGGCTTCGTTTCTGATTGAAAATAAATACACAAACACATATAATAATATCATTATCATTTTTTAATACCTCGGTAGTATAGATCCCGAGGGTTTATAAACAAAAATCAAATGATAAAATGCGTCTGGAATGACTAGAGGTCTGGATCTTCTCCTTCCACAAAGGATAGGTGCAGTAAATAGCATTGTAGCGTTGCAAACAAACTGACAACCGTTGCATAAAAACCATGAATATTATTATTAGTATTATTATCAAATAATAATAATATTATTATTATTATCAAATAGCACCTGTTTGAAATCAATAAAAAATTATACATGATAGATAAATAGATAAATAAATGATTGATATCAGACTGATATTTAAAAAAATACATTTTCCATCCATTTTTTCCATCCACAAACCCCTAGTAGTACGTCCGTACTAAGCTTGATAAGTTTTGTACAGTGCTTATTACGTTGGGTTTACTTTATTCTTTGAGAACAAAACAGTTTGATCTTTATTTTGTAATTTAGTATCTGTTAAATTCATATAGCAGCCAACTTGATAAAATAGTTCAGGTTCACATATTTGCTGAAAATAATCATTAACATTTGCATGTGATATAGACGCCAGGGGAATTATACAGGAACAGTTTGTCTGGGCGACCGATTATAATCTCAATCCATGTGGCACTGCTCAGCTGCTGCATAATGTGCATAGTAGAACTATAGTTGACTTTAGTCATCATACTGATGTTGGACATATGGCCATAATTGTGATTTGTCAAATTCTGAAATATCTTTCACGTCAAAGAAATGTGTCCTTGTAGTTTCTATACAATGTTTGCGCAATAACGCCATGTACGCCTTACTTTCTGAAGCGCTCACAATTTCAAAGCCTCTACAGCAACGTGACAGTATAGAGACGAGGCATTATCAAAACACGTGCTTCATAAGCTCAATTACAAGCCAAGGTATTTTTCTTTGTTACATGACAGGCTCACGATCGATTCATGCAACATACAGCTTGGGGTTAGCGTCAAGTTAATCGCACTGAATCCTTTGAAACTTCGTACGACTTCAAACGGGCTTTACAATATCCTATGTTACAAAAGTAAAGTTGGAGACGGGATTACTAGAAAAACGGACCATAATAACAGGACTACAATTGACAAATGTGTAACGCTGGCTGCTAGGCTACGTGGCAACTTTGTTCTATTTCGACGATACAGAGATTGCAAGATTTCACAACAGGAACTATTTTACTGAAACACCTTTGAAAGGCTGGCAGAAAAATGACAGCAATCGAAACACTATTAGAAGGAATTCGAAGAACATTAATTCAAAGATGTTAAAAAATAGCACACGAACTACAAGAAAATCTGATTAGAATCAGAGTAATAATTTAAATGTAGATATACGTTCATAGCTTAACCAATAGGGTTACAGTGAAGGCGATAGCAAATGATAAGACATTTTTTCGTTATACCAGCAATAATTCTCTCAAACAACAACAGAAGTGTAAACATTTTCTAAATTAATTTGTTATATGTTGTTTTCAAACAAAGCAAAAACTGAGAGTATTGCAACCATATAAACAAGTTTTTACTTAAGTTATACCGAACCATCTTAGTTATTGCCCGCTCGCACTCTCTCAAATAGATATATAAATATCAGTTTAACCTAATTCCGCATGACCTCGCCTTTAATTGGCTATGATACCTACATATAAAGTAGGCGGTACATGTAAAGGAATTACCAACAGTGTCGGTATATTCTTGCAAGGATCTTTGCCTGCTGCTAAAACAAGTGTTTGAACACTTCACCCGAAATAATACAACAAGATTAGCCCTCTTGTCGCTTAGTTACGTTGCTTATTCAGCTTGGGGGTGCTTCAACCAATCAATGAGCTTAAATATTTATCACCAAGCATTTTGATTGGCTGCTAGTAGTACAAGAACCTAGAGCTGCATTGTCAGTGTAAACAGACCGTCACACCTAGAGCTGTTATTTACTGACAAGGTACAAAGCAGTGAAAGTCTTAACAGTACACAGGTCTTGTCCTGAACACACAAGAGTTCGCCAAGTGCAGGAAAAGCATTGAAGTTCTCAGGGTAATTTGAGTACACATTCAACTACAGACTTCCGATAGACTGATTCAATACATATAATTATAAAAACACATTTAGGGTTACTTCAAAATTGGCTTCAATCCTAAACAATTAACATTTGTATAGACAAGAAGCAGTATGTGTAATTAGTTGTACCACAAGAAAACCATTATAATACAAGCAGCGGCTTAGGAAGTAAGTTTTTCGAAAAAGGATCAAATTTTTGCATTAACTAGCACATATGAGAAAGTGTGAGCGCTGAGTCTCTATTTGGTCCAGGGTCAAAGGTCAAGGGTCACTGGGTCAAGGGTCCTTGGGTCCAGGATCAAATCCTATCTTGGAATATCAGAGAGAAAGCTCCCCGATGACCCCACCATTGCAGGAGACACAAAGGGAAGTTAGTGCAACCGAACGCGTGTATGCTCGTAATAATTTTTTAATAAAATAAGTTTTAAATTGTTTACTTACAGATAAAAATTGCAAGACACTTTCTCCAAATTTTTGGATCATGAAAAGTTACAACTTACAAACACAATTTTCTGCACACTTCAAGCAATACGCTTAAGATGCTTGCTTGAAGTACATGTATGCAGAAATGGTTTTGTAAGTTGCAACCTTGCAAGATCAGAAATTTGGAAAAAAGACTTTCGATTTAATCTACACAAAGTAAATAAGTGTGAAAAACAATCCTAATCAAAATCATCACGCAGCACACACACGTACTAGAATTATAATAAATGGCATTATGTGATTAGTTTGTTGAACTATTTTGCAAAACTTACTTGACTATGCGCTTCACCGTCCATGTGATTGGTCCAATCATTGTAGCACACGAAGGCTGGAATCCTACACAATCCACAGCCGTGAAACGCACGGCTTTGTTTCTTCTGCACAAAATAAACCAGCATTATTACTATATAATCTGTAAAATAAAACTACACACCCAGAGTGGGATTTTTCACGGGGAGGTGGGGGTTCGACCCCCTGGCTGATGTGACGATCCCCACTTCGATTGAAAACCAAGGGGGGGGGTCGGTATTTGAAAGAACCCAGGGGGGTCGGTCCAACTTTGGACCGTCGCCACCCCCCCCCCCCCGCTCGTCAGATCGTCCGACACCCCACCTATTTTTGGACATATTCCACACTGTACACACTATATTGTTCTATACAATCATGTCATATCAAAATAGCTAATGATAACTCACTCGGTAACAAACGCTCTAACACCAAGCACAAAGCAAACAGTATTATCTGATCACAGTTAAGAGCTATTATACTTCTTTATATGGCATAAAGTATTCAGTTGATATACATTAAGGCCAGTTCTAGAAGAAACAACACGAACAGCACAGTGAATTGGGTCTTTTCATCACAATGGATGTAGAACTTCCAATCATTTTGGAAAACTAAATTTGAAGACAGATGCGAATAATTCAGTGGCGCGAATATTTACTTTACACGGATGCCCTTCCTATAATCAGAATTCATTGCTCGTCGTGTTGAGAGGGACTAATTGTCAAGGGCGCCAACCCCCCTCAGGGTGGTTGGAGGACCCATGATAGCACAATTTTCAGCTATAAGCTCCCTTCAGGCATATGATTGCAGCCGCTCTAACTGCTCCCAAGATAGGGGCTCCTGAAATTATCCAAGCTGTTCACAGAGAAATAATGCCATTGGGTTGTCATCATGCCTGAAGTTGTTAAACATGCCTGAAGTTGTTATCAAGCGCGCATTATGCCTGAGGAAGATCATTGCAAGGCTTGCCCTGTTGAATAAATGCCGCTGTGAGACCAGTATCATACCAGCTAGAACGCTATTGGACGTGATCGGCATGAAACTGTTTCAAATGACAGTATAGCGCCTTCTAGCGACCACACAAGGGTCCACTTACTCACTAAGGCCCACCAGGGCCATACTAGGGCCCACTTATTCGACTGCATGATAAGTGTTTTACGCTTAAACACACATTGCAATCAAGATGAATATAGTTTTGTTGACGAATTTCAATTCTCTATATCAAGCTTGCGCATACCATATGCAATGACCTTAGTATTATCTACAGAAAGTAATACTTTGTAGCCTGCATTCTAAAGGTAGCCTGCGTACAGCTGCATTTAGTCTAAGCCAAGTTTTGAGGTACATGTGGACTAAATAGTACTCGACCTTACCCACGGGCTCTCTGACCCGAACTGACCCACTGGGCTCTCTGACCCGCTCTGACCCACGGCTGAACTGACCCACCCTAACCAACAGGGCTGACACGACCCGACCCACGGACTATCTGACCCAACCTGACCAACGGACTCTCTGACCCGACCCGACCCACGGGATCTCTGACCCGATCTGACCAACGAACTCTCTGACACTAAACGACCCACTGGATCTCTGACCCGACCTGACCCACGGGTTCTGTGACCCGTTCTGACCCACGGACTCTCTGGCCGACTTGGTTTATTAGACATACTATATTTGACTTCACCGATTCGCAGCTCATAAATCTTGACCCTCCCCGACCCGGAGATCAGCTCCCACTCGATCGACCCACGACATTTAATCGAAATAAAGCGACTGCTTAGAATCAAACTATAAATTGATAGCGACTTAATTATTTAAGCATAAATATTAAGCAGCTTATCCATTTTCTCAACGATGGATTTCTGAATGTAGATCCAGTAGCCAAATATAAAGATACCATGTCCACATTATGCGCGAGCGTGGAGAATTGATATTCGTCAACGAAGCTACGGTACGTCAAAAAGCGCAACTAACCCGGTGAGTCTTTTCCCTCTGATGAAACATGTAGCCGCCTTCTCGAAACGGCTCGTGACATATCGTGCAAATTTCTTCCCTGCAATACAAATAATAGTTTTCGATTATAATTAATGAATAGTACACAGAATAAGAAATATAATATGTTATTATGTATTGTTATTAGCGAAAAATTTATATTCCAAATGTAATTTTTAAATGTGATCATTACACAGAGTGATTATTACCAAATTTATTTACATAATTATTTTAAATATAATTATAAAACATTGGCTATAGGTAAGCACGAATGAACACTAAGCAATAATTAATTTTGCAATAAAAATCAATATTGAGCTGCTTAGAATAATAACGAATGACACTACGTGCTTCATTTTCTCTCTTTACTCATATAGTCTATGCATACTTTTAATCCCAATTTACATTCGAGTCATAGCGAGCTCAACTGCTTCTAAATTATGATTATGATGATGATGGTGATGGTGATGCTGATGATGATGAGGACAACGACGACGATGATGATGATGATGATGATGATGATGATGATGATGATGATGAGGACGACGATGATGATGATGACGATGATGATGATGATTACGATGATGACGACGCTGATTATAATGGTGATGTGACTTCTCAAAACTATGTTGGAGTCTAGAAGATGAAAGTAGGATTTACTCTGTACCTGTAAGCAGAAGTGATTTTGCCCTGTTTCTCCTGCTCCTCATGCTGTAGCCAGAGGTTGATCAATTCTTTCTTTCTTCTCGTCTTCGGTGACTCGCGAGCCTAAAAAACAAAGAATTTCATTAACACTAAAGCCAATTCATCTATTAACTAATATTTCACTAACTGGTTCCCAATTGATGCTTCAGAAATTGTTTTCCACACTCCACAGCCTCCAAATATTCACTTTATGGAATCACTGGAACAGTAGGCCTATGATGTTCTGCGATGATGTTTGTAGCAAACTTCAAAATCTATTAGTTCAAATTTATTGTTCAAATTCCAATACTAAGTGATTGGCCAAAAGCTGCAAAAGACGGTGAACAAATTGAACGAAACATGCATAGTATATGGGATGTCAATAAATGCAAAGAAGGCTAAAGTGATGGTTGTTAATAAAGCAGGAAGCATACCGCTCCAGATAAAGTTAGACAACTCGGTACTAGAATAAGTAGTTCGATATCTTGAAAGTGGGATCTTCACTGAAGATGGAAGATGTGAGAAAGATTTAGAATTCTTCAATTGACCAGAATAGAGCCAAGCAATTCGTACCGTACGCTAGGATAATATTTGACATTATCAAAGTCACGAAGATATGCATTGTAATTGCGAATTAGGTATAACTGGACTTACTTGTAACGAACTTAAACATGAAAATCACATTTGTTATCAATAAGGCTAACTTATTATGAAAATAGCTCGGATATGAATGTTTATAATGACATAGTCGCAAAAAACAAAGATAATACTGACTGGATCTACTATGTTTAGACTAGCATGAACATTATAAGTACTATCGCCCGCACGATGCTATTATTCTCATCATCATCACAAAGGAAACTTGAAACGTATCAACAAAATGATATAGTTCTAGAAGGAACATGAATAAATCGTTTAGCTAGAAACCAGTCGATTTTGAACTTCCAATCTAAAACTCAACTAGTGTAAGCGATAACGCACCTGTCTGGACTGTGACGTGTGACTCTGATGACGATGACTTGATGAGTCACGAGTTGGGGGAGAGCGATAAGGACGCTTACGGGGCGGGGACCTACGCGGTCGAGTGGCTGGGGACCGGCTTCGAGACCTAGTGCGTCGTCGCCGCCGATCCGCGTCACTACTGGACTTCGAGCTGATGGTGGACCGACTGGAGCTCCGGTCAGTCGGGGACGCCGCGCTTTCCTACAGAAACAGGAAACAGACATTGCTAAACTTGTCTGCAACAGTACGGTTACTTGCAATGATAATTATGCAACGATAATAAATGTAAAAGTAGTCGACAATTCGCGAAACTGAATGTCGCACGAATTTATTTTAATGGAGATGCGCTGATGCGAAAGCTGAAAAAAAACCTGCAGGGGTAAAGGCTTAGAATAAGGCATTTTGAATAAACCCCCCCAAAAGTGTTAAAAATCCGTATTTTCATAGTGCGGTCTGCAGTTCATCACAAGTTCCTTGAAATAGACTACTAAGCCAAATTGCTGCTCAAGTAAAGAAATTGTCGAATCTGTAATTACTCTTCTTGATTCTTGTTAGAAATTAGCGCATCCGAGACTGTGAAACTTGTGCTTGTCGCTAACTATGGTGTCTGGCACCCTCCCCCCTTACACCATGGTTAATATTTCGTATAAATTACCAAGCCACTTGTCTTCTCCATTTCTCTTGCACATTAAATTTCGTAACGTTTCCTGTCTTTTTTACGAAGCAAGTTTTACCATGGATAATATTAGAGCAGTGTGTAACCTACACACTCCTAGCAGTGATACCTTGTTCATCTTAAGGTGTGATTCATATCTGATTTTTTCCTCCAACGACAATTGAACTAATTTTTTGAACCATGAAAACTTCGATGATAACAACTTAAAGTTTGATGATGAAGACTACATCAAAATTTAAAAGCATTATACAAATATTATGTCTCTCTGTATTCTTTACTGTTCAAGTGTGTATTACATGTCGACACGAGTAGATGTGAATTAATCAAAACTCAACATTTGGGCGATGCGACAACATGCCAGCCGTTTGCTGCTGCACAATTAATGATCACATTACGTCCTTTAATTCACCGAATAGGCAAAAATGTCAGAGCTGAGAAGAAATATTGAACAATAAAAATAATAAATATCGTATTCGTTGACATGACTATATTTCAAACACAATAGCAAGATGTTTAGTGACAAAAGAAACAGTGATGTAGACAAACGACTCGCGGAGCAATGAAGTCGTCAAATCTTGGCGACAGAAGAAGCGTTGGACTGACGTCTCGCTTCTACGTGGCGATTTTTGTTTATTAATGTGTTTTGAACAATGGCAGGGATACTGAATGCAGTCTGTTTCATGGGCCAATGGCTGTTGATTAACTTATTTATCCAGACATTAACGTAGACACTACACTGTACAATGTACATGACATAGGTCCCTGTGTCATAACGCTGACGTAGACACACTTTACATGTCATAGGTCCTTGTTCCATGACGCTGACGTAGACACACTTTACATGTCATAGGTCCTTGTGCCATGACGCTGACGTCATGGCACAAGGGAAAGGGAAGCATAAGGGAAGCACTAGGGAAGCACAAGGGAAGCACAAGGGAAGCACAAGGGAAGCACAAGGGAAGCACAAGGGAAGCTGGGCTCGTACGTTATATTGAAGGTCTCAAGCATACTTGAAATGAAAGAGGAGCCTGGTTGGTATGAGTCCCTCATAATTTTCAGAGACAATATACATAAAAAATGTTTATACGCATGACACATTCGTCATTAAAACTTTTGGTAATAAGCCACATTATGAATATCTATCAGTAGGCCTAAGATATTCAGAAAACACGCTGTATTATTATCTATTTATAAACTGTTCACTCGGATAACAAATTAAAATATCGTGTATAGCTATCTCAAGAAAATCACAAATCTGAGTAGTTTAAAAAAAACTGCTTAAGTGCCTATGTTGGTGATAGTAACTGTGCTCGTAATTGATAACTTGTACATACAGTGCTTCATGTGACTCTATGAAGCAAAATTTTCATTGGTCTGCACATTTTAGAATCTTGACCACCGAAGTAGTTTTTTTATATTTAAAAAGTTAAATTAAACAATTTAAAAAAGTTAATTAAACAATTTCTTAACATTAGTTTAAACTGAACGATCATGAATCAGATTCATATTTGTAGTTATATAGCTAATGATTAGAAACAGATTGTCACATATTCTCTTCATTGCCTCCCGTATACTGCAGTTAAAGTGCAACAGCTAAATGGTTAGAATACGTCGACAATATGCAGTTCAAATCGTATAGTTTAGTCTTCTCTCGTCAGCCGAAGACAGAAATACTGCAAAACTATTAATTCCACACAACGTCTGAACTATAGCTGCCTACTGGGCCAATATTAGGGGTAAAAGGGCATCTTAACTGATCACAGTTACATGTTTAAACTCAAATCTGTCATCTGAATTCAGAATAAACGCTACGTTATTCCATATTTTTCTCCTCACTCGACAAGTGCATTGTGAAATTTGCTCGAAAAGATTTCGTCTGAGTATCTTAAGGCAGTGTGTCAATTCTCCAAAATCACTGCATTTCATTACAGTCACACAGCAGCGACCAGAAATAGATCTGATAAATCAATTCAGCGAATCTACAATGCTCAAGAGCTCCCATAAACTTGACTGCAAATATACAAAACTCTAAAACATTTCTTATAGTTTGCAAGGATCATTCAATAGAGTCGGCTACATCAGAAAAGGCCGAGGTCTTTCATTGAACTATTTATGTGACAATTAGTCGTCAACACGGATGTTTCGTTTCGTGATCAGATATGACGGCCTGCGCACACAAACATCTCGTAAATAACTGTTACAATGAAGTCAAAAAAGGTGTGATGTCATTTTTAACAACGAGAGGACGTAAACTCGTGTGAATGTAAGAATTATTGTGAAACAAAAACAAGTAAGCGATCCTACTTAATTGATACTTGTAAGCGTTTCCCAAGCAGCAATTACACATCGCAGTGATATACATCGTAATACGAATACACCGATATGTTCATTCTTCAACTGTCCCAAATAATATTGATTACAATTGTTCAGTTCAATAAAACATTGTTTCATTTGTTTCAATAGTTTATCTTCTTTCGTTGCTTCAATCCATCCATTGCAAGAATAAATATTAATTACTGACAGTTCGATTATAAATAGCTTCATTGAGCTCAAAGTAATAGTACAACAGGCCTGCCTAGAGACATCATACAGCGGATGTATATAGACTACTGCACAGGTATTAAATGTCTACAGAGTCTGCATATGCCCTGGAAGTTAGAGGAATTGGTTGCCTAAAGTCTGTATAAGCTTGAACATAACGTTAAGAAATTCCAAACTTTCGTCCAAGCTCTGAGCATTTACCCTGATACGAGAAAGTCAATGCGAATAACATCGAACAAAGCAGCGAGCAAGTGCAGCGACCTACGAATCAAAAACTCAAAGACGACATTGTCGACAATTACTACGCTGTTCAGATCGATAGACGACATTTCGACAAACGACTGCGAACAAACAATCTCTAGCTGAGAGCACTCAACAAGTGAATTAAGCACAACAATGACGTTAAGAATCGTTGCATTTTTTCTTCAAATGAACCAGCAACAAAGAGTCACGCAGACTAGTTTGAGTGCAAAACCTGTGGCTTCGCCTTTCCGCATTCATTAAAACTTGTTTATCTCATCGTTTGTAACTTAAGTTAAACTTTTTGACATGAAAACTCGGATGAACGTTTTATAGGTAGACAGTGAAGTGCGTCACGGTATGGTATCGAAGTTGACAGGTTTACACTCGTGGGAGAGTGAACAGCAGAGAAAATTGAAAATGAGCTGAACAGATAAAAAAACAATGCAAGAGTGCAAACCAATGCTGATTGTTTTGGGAGCAACAACTCAAGTTTTGGGTTCAATGTTGGTTGTACTCAGTCACCCAGTAGCCTAGTAATTAATACATCAGTCATGCAATACTCGCGTTATTAAACCGTATTTGAATTATAAGATTCAGTGGGTCGCGGAAGGTTTAACATGCCTTGGAATCAGTGCTCAGTTGAGATCTGAGTTGTCAATTGGAATCATAGGACATTTTAATTTGAGGGAAATTTTCGACGAGCGGGGGAGGGTGTTGCGGTGCACGAAAAATATTCTACGACCAGGAGGTAGCGGCACTGCATCAAAATGTTTTTTTTTTAAATATGTGCTAGCCCCCCAATCCCCTGATATCGCCTATGATTGGAAGCAATATCGAGGACTAACAAAACTGAGCTGGACATGCAGTAAGAAACGGAATATTGCTGTAAAAGGGGACCTTACACGGAGGGATGGTATAAAAACCAAAGAACACCCGAGAATTTAATATTTAAATGGATGGAGAATTTGAATTCTAAGAAACTCCCAGAAAGCACAAATTTATCTTACATTTATCTATCTTACGTATCTTTTCGTCCTATATTGCATTTTATGATGGAAATACTGAAGTTTTATTTGTGCACTATGTCTTATTAAGTACGTACAAAATAACCATATATAACAGGTATACTAATCTCTTGCCAATGCAATCATTTTCATTTTAATTTAACATAATTTCTAAAACAATGCATCATTTTGAACGCCGGGTAAAAAATCTCAAAATAGCTCTAAATCAAAATGGCTCTTACTTCTAAAGTTCGAAAAGATTAAGATAAAGATGTTTGCCTCTAGCTGCGCTCGTTCAATAAGGCTGAAAGAAGCCGTGAAAAGAATACTATAATAAGTTCGCATTGAAAGAATTTGATTCATTTACAAACGTTCATCTGAATAATGACTCACGGACTGGCGTATAATAGCGATAGGTTAGCAGGTCAAAAGCATACTGTATAATCTTAGCGTTTATCAATGTTGACAGACCTACATGATCGTATGCAACATGTGTTTACCAATAAGCGCAGAACCACTGACCATGTATGGAAATTAGGACAAATGCAAGTTCAGTCTCATTTTGAGAGTAAGTAAATGTCATAATTCAGCTTCTAGACGCTTTAGACGTTATATTTCAACTTTTAGAGATCAATTATAACATGCTAATTACATTTGTTGATTATTGTTCAAGCTTGATAAATTCTAGACAGTTTAAAAACCTACGGATCTCAAACTGCAAGGCCTTCTAAGCATAAAGCTCAGTCTTGTAAAGATTTCACAGGACTATGTATGTGGGGGGGAGGTAATTAAAAGGAGGGGCGGCATGTGACGGGGGGGGGGGGCGGATAACCAGGTAGTCGCTAGTGAAAAATTGGGTCCACGTGTGGGAATCCAAGCGTATCACAACATCAGTACATGATGAGAAAGTGTTTTGCTGTACGAGTCTCAAGCAACATTAAGCTGACGTGATTTACCTTCACGCTGAACGTTTTCTATAGGTTGTTTACAAGTCTTTCGTCTCTCTACGTGTCACTGTGTCAGCATACACGAGTAACTCTAGCCATGCATGTAATGGGCTTGTTTTGGGGTCAGCTAGCAGCTGTCTTATAAATTAAATACTTTTACTGCTATTTATAAAGAAAGTATTTATTAGTTCAAGTTACCTTATTGGTTATGAAACATTTTATTACTCAATGTGAACAGCTTACCAACAGTACGAAAAACTGATTATTAAACTTCAAAAACTAAACTATTAGTAAATGTCAGAAGTCCTCTTGTTCTTAATACAGGTCAACCATCCTAACTAAGTCTGAGCTTTTACTTCGTACAGTTTCCACCGGAACAAAAAGAACCTCCACTCGGCATATAGCGACACCTCAAACCATGCAGGACAACAATTATTGTCTCCAAAGCTTTCTCAGCTGATGCACTAGTTTATGTAACAGCCTCGCAATGGAAACACATTCAGGAAATACTATCGATTATTGTAAGTATAGGCTAACGACTGATTTGTTTACTAGTTTACATGCTGCTGCGTTGACTGACTGAATGAACTTTTCCCCTCCGCATCCAGGCTTCAAATGTCATTGAAGCATGATTTTGATTTTTCATTGATCTACGGCGCTGGTCTAATAAATGGTGCTTCTCATAGGCGGCGCCAGACATTTTCATTTGGGGGAGGGCTGAGATTTTCTGGCGAGCGGGGGGGGGGTGGGTAGCGGCGCACCAAAAAAATTCTGACGAGCAGGGGGGGGGGGTTGG
>JAQFYQ010001403.1:0-13379 GCA_034694885.1 Buchholzia appendiculata | reverse complement strand
TTAGCCAGTTGTAGCTCCTCTGATTGGTCAAAAAAAGTTATCCGGATAAGCGCGGATTTCAAGTGTGAAATCAACCTTAGACAGATGAAATCGTCTGTGTTTTCTTCCGCTCACCGCTAGAGGGCAACAAATCATCTCCAGCTGTTACACGGTCCAAGTGTATTCCTTGAAAATGATGCGTTTAGAACGAGACGAAATCTTTATGAGCTGCGAGGCTGGAAGACGATTCATCAGAAAGAGTCATCAGAGAACTAATTACTGGAGCGCAGTTGAACCAATTAAATGAACCGTCTAAATATAGAACGAAGTTGTTTTGAAAGAGATATTTTGAAGAAACTGTTTACCATCAGAGGCTTTGCATCGCCGCTGAGACAAGTGCAACTATATGCAGATATAGACAAAACCCAAAAGTGGATTACTGAATGAACATCAATCGGAAAGTGAAAAACTTTCTCTTAAGTTTTGATATTTAGAAGGAATCTATAAAATCAAATTAAAACGATTTCTTGTCGTTGCGATTGTCGGTTGATATTGACTGAATTAGAATGTGTTTTATAACATAAGAAACTCCATTAAATTTGAGTCAACAATGCTAAAAGTGCTAATAATCAACCTAGTAAGATTTAATACCTAAGAATCAGACTGCATGAATAAAATTACATCAATGTATAAATTAAAACCCGTACATGTTCATTCAATCTGTCCAGGGCTGAACATGGCACAATATTCGAGCTTAATGTCGTCTCTCGACGCATGTAACTGCATCGTATATGTAGACAAAATGTAATTCTCAGTGTTTGATTTCAGGTTCGAAGTCATTATTTAAATTTGAAGAAATTTTTGCAGTTCACAAATTTTCAAGACCAACATTTTTACATAGTTTTTAATTGGGTAGAAGAAGAGCCAGAAAAAATGCGTCATGGAAAAAACTCTGGTGAGCGTGGTAGAGACCAAAACATGTACCATTGTTTAAGAAAAATTGTGACTGAACCCGTAACCACCCCTACCCTTCTCTTTTTGATACTGTCCCGTTTAATTTCATAAAATAACCTAATTAAATGTAACGTTCCTGAATTTATCTGCTTTAAATCCAGAGAAGCTAGAGCGATAACTGAAACCGAAAGAGTGCTCTCGTCCGATTGATTGCATCGTAACGTCCTCACTAATCTGTGTAAATAGCTAGTTAACGCTAAAACAGGCAGAGCTGCATACTGAATAGCAAGATCTTTCACAAGAAATAAGGACTTGATAAAAGGCAGCTAGTAGTTCTTGAAATGCATTCAATAAATCTAAGGTAAATGCATTATTTTGTTGCAAAGACGAGTAATATGATTTGAGACATATATTTATAAGCAGCATATCTAGCAAACTGCTTACTAAATTACAGTATCTATCTATCGAATAATTTAGAGTATCACATGTTGTCTATAGCAGTTCAGAAATATGACTTAACTAATGGTGTGATCAATGATATGCAGATAAGTGACTTCCTCTTAATGGAGTAAATGACATTCGGAATGACTGGAAAAAATAACTTTTCTCTCGCCTTTCTGAAAATCGTACGTTGAATTTTGTTCGATTCTAGAAAAAGCGAGCACCCCAATATTGCCACCAATCGCCTTTCTGCACATCGTACGTTGAATTTTGTTCGATTTTTTTTTATAAAAAGCAAGCATCCCAACATTCCCATCAATATTTAAAGTTTCATACTTGAAATTGCATATCTAATTGTCTACATCGATTGTTTCTCTTTAACATTATATGCTTTGTCACGAAGAATACTAATTAAACAGCATGCTTGATCCACATGCATGACGATCTGATTGATCATTTAACTTTCAGGTCTTTTAATACGGAAAGATATTGTGCACTTTTACTGTTATCAATTGATACATAGTTTTTTGCACCTAATCTTAATGTCTGTATCAGGATTAAACGCCAGATCTTACCAAAGCGTTTGACACTATAAGGCACTCTAAATGATATATATATATATATCTATATATATATATATAATATGTATATATATATATATGCATCAGACAAAATTAATGTTGTAGTTCTGTCGTTGATACATTACGCAGGAAGCAAACATCGATGTAGCCACAAAAAGCCATGAAAACTGTAAAAACCTGAGCGAATTATCGCCATTGTGAGTTACGGTAACACTACCCGTTCAAGCACCCCCGCAAAGTGCTTTGGGGCGAATCTAATAACTAGAGATTAGCGAGTAGAATACTCAGAAATCATTTTGTTCTCAAGAAACCCATATATAGCAACAGTCTTTATGGTATAATGTTATTGAGGAATAAAGCTTGTAAGCAAGTCTTATGAGTAAACTTATCGACAAACCTTGACGGGGATTAACGCGTAGACGATATCACTGAAAAGCTCTTTCGGTTTGAAACTCTTCGCATTCACGGATTTGGATTTGGCGTTGGGTCAAGCTTGTGGTTATGACAGGTAAAAACCCGTCGGATTTATCTGACAGTCCTGATTTCAGGTTAGCTCCTGACATACCAATATTGTCGTCCTAAGCACGGAGATGGAAAACTATATAACAATCAAGCAAAACCTATTTTTGGACATGTGGACATATATTTGGGAAATAAATCGGAGCAGTAGGTCCTACTTCGTTTAGTAGCCTACGTTGTTTTCGCACAAGAAATTTACTACAAACAGCTGACGCTCCTCTGAAAAAGGAGACCCACGGTCCTGTCTGTCTACGGTAAAAGTTTAGCTGCGAAATTATAAACACATATTTGTAATATAATGTTCATTTTCTATTAAAATGTTTTTTTCTGTTCTGCCATTTTCTTTGCCATGGTCTTAAATTATACACTACTCATTCACGCATCACTTCAAGATTGATTTTTTGGAACTAGAATTGTCAAACCCTGGAATTTTCTGCCGAAGAGCGTGGTTCTTGCTTCAAATCTAAAGTGTTTCAAGCGACGTGTAAGAAAATGTAGATTGGCTAAATTTATTAAATGTTTTAACCATTGACAAAATGTCGCTATATTTGTATTGTTATCTAATAAATTGAGTCAGTGTTTTTAATGTTTTATTATGTTTTAATTGCATGAATGGTGTGAATTGTTTATATAGTCAGGTTTTTACTTCGATGTGTAATTGCGTGAGTTTAACATAACTGTACGATATTGTATTGCACGGACGTTTTCCTGCAAGGAGCGTTGTCAGTGCTTGTCATGACGCTTTTTTGTTGGCAATTGTGAATGCTATGTGCAATCATGTATTGATTTATTGTCCAAAAAAGATCTACAATTACATTTACAATTTTGTCTGCGTATCTTATTGTCTTTCGGCGCGTTGCATTTGTCAAAATGCCCGATAAAAGTTTTCACAACTGAATAGTTTTTCACTAATTTTTATTATGTGATGCACAACACGTGGCTTCTCTCCGGCATCACGAAGGCGTTCGTTAAAATGTGTAAATTACTGCGAACAAATCTCAGATTCCTGCATCGATGCCTGGAATTTGCCAGGAATTTTTACTGTCTTTTAATTCTGTCAGTGTCATCTTGACTAATGCAGCATTTGTAGGGATATACTGGAGCTCGGAGATTGAGGATAAGCCTGAGATATGGGTCACGTGACCGGTATAATTATGTAGTTCTATAGACAATCCCCGGAGTTGGCCAGCCTGTCCAACCGTCAATTAAGACATTAGAGATTTATAATAGTGGCTTGACACTACAGTTTTAAATTCGGACTATAGCTGTCTTCTAGCCTTCTTCTAGCCCTCTTCAAGCCTTCTTGGAACCGGTTGGAATTCTGCATACAGAGTTTGTTTATTAGTTTTCTTTTACTTGATAGTTTTTTGAGGTCGTTACGTCACGTTTTATAGATTGTTAATTTATGTACTTGCAGTTATTTACTCCACCCGACTTCAACTGAAACTGATTTGTCAAGCAGGTTAATAATTCTTATTCTTTTAATTTTGTTCTTATTCGGTTATGGTGTTTATCGACAAAGAATAGATGCAATATAATAATTATTTATCGAGCACATACAATTTTACAAGTACCCCTACTCAGAATTTTAATTCAGATTGAGTTTTACCACTTAACAATTTTAAACAAGCGGAGGTGATCACTTTAGATGGCGGCAACGAAAGCCTGTATACGTTTAAAAACAGTTCTATTTTTTGGAGAGAGTTGAAAGTGAAAATGTTCCTGACGAGCGGATGAGGCGGCGTCAAAAAACTCCACAATTTTAAGCAAAAAAAATCATTTGGGGGAGGTGCATAGACCCCGTAAACTCCCTCCCCTTAAATATGGCCCTATATGCATTCCGTTATTTGTAGTGGTGCTTAGGAACTTCAAAACGGAAAACTTTTATAAAGTAAATATCATTAACCAAAGAACTTGAACAGAATTGTGAATAACAGGATTATATTGTACACTTTTGAGCTGACACTTCATAGAGCGACGCGAAATATGATGCGTTTCTATTCTGAATGAAATGTATATGTCGTATCTTTCGTAGACTGTTCCGTGTCTGGAACTGTTACGTGTTCTTTGTTCTTTGTGCGAGTTGAATTGTGTGTAACCTTAAAAGCTGCACTCAGAAGGACGTGTAACGTGAGAAACTGACTAGTAGTAGCTAGAGTACTGGACTCTTTCCTGTGTACCCGCATGCAGTTGCAAAAGAGGCCACGCAGCTATAGTACAAAATAGTACAGCTATAGTCAAAATTCATTAACTGCTGCCTTAACCTTTACCCTAATTTGAACCCTATAAGCCCTGCTTTGAACCCTGTAAACCTTACCTTGAACCCTATGAAAGTTTCCAATAATACGCTTACCGGTTATCCGGTAAAGCGTACTGGACAGTAAATTTTGGTTGTAATTGGTCGTAATACTTATATATAATCTTTATTCGTCAAAATAAATGACATCCAGAAAGTACATAGAAAACCAATATACAAAGCAAACTAAAAACAGAAAAAAACTAGATAACAAATCAACTTATTGTCAAATGTCGAAACTCTTCTTGATTTCGAGTTCACGATGTCACATTACACAAAGTAAGTGGGTATTCGCTAGGTGTCGTCTAACCTTGGTTAGTGGCAAGTTAACAACACAAACGAAGACGAACAAAAATCTATATAAGTGCATTACACAAGATAAAAAATGTAGTTGTTAACAGCACCAGCTTACAAGTTGCTAAATAATCATAATGTTGGAAAGGTTTGACAGATGTCATCTTTGATTGCATCATTATGGTTCCAACATTTTTTGGTGACTTTATTGTCGAGTTCAAATAGAAATAATTCTTCTACTTGGAATTATTACAGTGCCGTGTTTGAATCTGATTCTATCGCTTATTAGGATTTAGTTAATTAAGTTCTAATAAGAGATAGAAAAAAGTCAGGTACGGCACTGTAATAATTCCAAGTATAAATATTATTATAAAAATCATTAATTAATAGCATAATTTAAAATAGTTGCAAGTTAACAACAATTATATTTTCCTTGAAGGAATTCACAACAAAACTAAATTTAGTATGATAGTCTGTATTGTGACGGATACAGATTAAAATACAGTTATCGGTTAAAGTTTTAGGGATGAGAAATGGGAGATGAGTAAATGCGATCGGTGATAGAAAGTCAGAGAGAGAGAGAGAGAGAGAGAGAGAGAGAGAGAGACAGGACAGAGAGAGTCGAAGTATGCGAATCATCGTGAGATGGCAGAAAGTGACAACAACATCAGCGCCAAAGTAAACTGACAACAGTCCACATAATGCGGTAGCGCCCGTGACTAGAACGAGTCCATAGTTTTCAGAACATTCAAACACCAGTATTCAAGAGTCATTGTGCTCAACTTATGCCGCCCAGCTTTAATCACTCAGAATTTTTCATACCCTTCAATCCCAAACTATCAAGATCTACCAAGCGAAACTTTCCAGCTGTTCAAAGCAGCGTTCACGTGATCGTTTTGTGGCATAATCATGCGCGTCAGCAAAATTGGTACCAACGCTCAGGATTCAGGCTAATGATTGCTTGTTTTCAAAAGAATCAACAAATTAGAATAATATAACCCAGGCTTATCACTACGGCGCATGCTGTGTATATAATGCACATGTGACTAGCATTTTTTGTCATACAATTTTGCACGAGAACGAACTTTCAAATCTTTCAAGGTAATCAAGGTAGGACAATTATTGTTTTGATACATTTTGCTTTTGGTCATTATTTACTTTTATTATAGGAATATAAAACACAACATAAGACAAAACTGTGAAAATAAACTGTATTTATATGAAAAATAATGCAATTTTGTAAGATAATTTTAATTACGAACGATATTATTCTGATATTTGTACAATTGGATACGGCACGGTAGGACCGGTGATAGTTGGGGATAAATCATCATAGATGCACAAACATGGAATGGGCCGAATAGTGAATACCCTAAGATGGATAGAACTCTCACAATGTAGAGCTTTTATGGTGGTTGTATGTTTTCGGCAGAAATTACTTAGAACAGAAAATTCTTATTAATGCAAGCTTGTGAATTAAAATCTCCATGGTTAAATACAGAATGGGATTAGTAATGTCTGAAACTTTACAATTAGATCATGTTTCAATGTTTTAAATAAAAATTCAGAACAAAATGCATGCATCTACAGTGTATATAAGACTCTTATCCGTGTATGTGTACGAGTATGTATTAAGTATGCGTGCGCACGCGCGCATGTTTTTATCGGTGCTGTCTGTCTGTGCACGCGTGCATGTTTGTGTATCGGTGTGTGTCTGTGTAGCTTGCATGCTTGTGTATCGGTGTGTCTGTGTACGCGTGCTTGTTTGTGTATCGGTGTGTGTGTGTGTGTAGCTTGCCTGCTTTCGTATCGGTGTGCCTGTGTACGCGTGCATGTTTGTGTATCGGTATGTGTGTGTAGCTTGTATGCTTGTGTATCGGTGTGTTTGTGCACGCGTGCATGTTTGTGTATCGGTGTGTGTGTAGCTTGCATGCTTGTGTATCGGTGTGTGTGTAGCTTGTATGCTTGTGTATCGGTGTGTTTGTGTACGCGTGCATGTTTGTGTATCGGTGTGTGTGTAGCTTGTATGCTTGTGTATCGGTGTGTTTGTGCACGCGTGCATGTTTGTGTATCGGTGTGTGTGTGTAGCTTGCATGCATGTGCATCGGTGTGTCTGCGTACTCGCACCATGTACAGTATGTGGAAAGATCGTGGATTTCAACTGAACTCGTTTAATGCTACACGTTTTGTGTTACTGGATTATCCGTCTCTATCCCCCGCGTACATCTCACATTTCGGAAGTAATTACTCCTCCAGGATTTAGAGACGCCAAATCTGCGCACAGTTTGCACTAAGATTAAGTCTTTTTATTTTATTTTAAAAAGATTTTTGCATCGATCAATGAATGAGTAAACGGTGAAATTTGATACAAATCTAGCCCATGCTTGGCTAAAATTAGACCAAGCCATTGTCGATGAATAGTTGAAAATTTCGCCGGTATCAGTACATTTTCTCAGTAAGTTATTTACATCGCTTAAAAAATCAGAATTTTGACCTAGGTGGTTTTTCACTGCAGAAGTCAATTATTGTTTGAATTTTACAATGGGATGGTCAATACGAAAGTTCACTGTCATTTTTTGTATTCTCATCAAAGTTTTGTATTCTCATCGACCAGTAACTGCTCATCACGTCACCTATTAACAAATTATAATGGTTGGAAAAATGCTTGTTATCGATATCAAGTTGACACCTCAGTTTAAAAAAAACTATTACATGACCATTGGAGTATTGATATAGTCAGATCATATTTTACAATGCTGCACACGAACTTTGGCCTTCAATAACGCTGTTATTAAATTGTTGAATATTACAAATTGAAATATCGCATCAATCTTCTGCTATACGCGATATGGGGTAAATTGTTGGTTTATCGCACAAATTGCATGTGTGCTTACATGTTATTTACAGTATTTAGTACCGATCAATGATCACTCTTCTGCGTTTACGTAATTCAGTTCTAGTCAATTCTGTTCGAATTTAGAGCTTACTTTTCACCAGATAATATTCAGCTAAGATATCTCTTCTAATATTTATTGTCACATATTTTGTGTCGTGCTTCACTTTAATTCCGGTGTTACCGGTTTAACAAACGGCGCGAACATCGTTCAAGTGTTTCGACTGTACTTCTGGACCGTCGCAGCAGACAGATAAAAGAATAGAACGCCATCATCATCATTGTATTGAATAGAGGAAGTGCATGCACATGATAGGTGTAAACTTGTTTAAATCGTGACGAGCTGGTGACACCGGAAGTTCAAGTTGTATGGCAAAATGTAGGACTATTTACACCTCTTCTCTATTGTGTTTGAACTACCATCATTACTTGCTAGATTCCGATGAACTTCATGAACTCGGTTTTGCGTTTGGTTGGAATAGATTCATTAAGTTTGTATCATTCATATGGCTAATTAATGAATCACGCATTTACTACTACTAGACAATGAGCCCAACTATCTCTATCTTGCCCTATGCACAATCGAGGCGTCAGATCAATTGATTTGAGGAAGGGCTTGACGAGTAGGAGAGGTCATTTTCAATGTTTTTTTTAAATTGGAAAATGGCAAATAACGTTTTTGCAGCTACAAACATTTCTCTCGACAATTTGGAGCTTAGCTAATTCCTGACATTTCAATACATTTGCTCTTTTTGTAAGAAGTATAAAAACGATAATTTTAACTTACGAGAAACCGAGCTATTATTATATTTATTTAAAAATTCTGTGTAGCATTGTAAATATATTGAGCATCGTCGCCAACGCTTCATCTAAACCTTGCACCTTGTAAAGATTTGTTCACTCATTAGAAAGCTAGTATTTACAATGGGAAGTTGTGTAAAAATTAGTATTCGCTAGGTGGCTACGTGTTTCACCGGCCCTTTCTGGTTTTTTTTTCATTTTTTGTCTATTTATAGATCAGTGGGCCATTAATCTATTTATAGATCAGTGGTAATTGATTATTTATAGATTAAATTTTTTTATAGATTCGGAAATAGAAAAGGGCCGGTAGTACCACGACGCCGCCCTAGCGAGTACTGTGGAACTACGTTTTGAAAACTTCTCATTGATTTGATCGTATCGATGGAAATCATACAACGAATTGCATCTTAGATAATTTAGTACAATTATTATTATTTGAAATATATAATAGCAGCCAATTGTAAATACAAACATTTGTTACATTTTTCCTATGCTCTTTGATTCCAGTGATATCAGGCCACGTTAGATTTTGAATGGCTCAACGGTTGGTTTGTTTACAATAATATCTCGTATTTAATGTAACAGAGATCGTTAAGAGGTCATTGGAAGTTGATCAGAACCTCTGTTGACTGAGTTCCATTCATGTTGAACTGGATCTAGTTCAATAGTCGCATCGGGTCGAATTCGAAGCGGTTGTTTATATTGCAGTCAACAAAATAAATCTCCTGCAGATCTGTCCCATGGTGCAATAAAGGATCAACGAACTAGAGTCTCAAGGATGCACAATACAGCACAAGGGTGGTGCAAACATAAATAAAACATAACAAAAACATTTAAATGTAGTGTTCTAATTTAAGATGACATCCGTTATTCTAAACATTTTTTCAAGATACTGTGATAAAATTTGAAATTTTGAGGTATCAAAGTATCACGTAATTTTAGAAAAGATTCAATTTGGATTGAAAATTTACAAAATTTAAAAGTTTCTCCTCATTTTATAAATTTAAAGAAATTAAATGCGCTTACCACTAAGAATGATAACATTTGAGTTGACAGTCTTATGAAACGATCCTAAAACCTTAAGCTTGAATAAATTTAGCATAGTATAACATAAGATCACTGCCATGCTTATTGGCGGATAAAGGGGGTGGGCAAATGAGCATTGCCCACGCCCATTGCCCTCTGAAAATTGATGATGGCTGAAAATTGATAGTTTTTGGCGAATTACAAATTTTGTTCGGCCTGACTGTATCCTCCAACATACCACCAACTATCAACAGGGTGACCGTTTGACTTAGGATACAACAAATGATATTGAATGAAAACTGGTGGTTAATCGGAACTGAATCAGATCAAATTCGGTTGGTGTATTGTCGTTACCGCTGGCAATTACCGTTGTCGTTACCGCTGTATGTAATAGTCGGGCAGTACCTCATTCCTTCGAACCGCTGGTGACTCCGGAAACCGGCTTTGGTCACTGACTTCAGGAATACTCTGCTGATGTTTGAGTCGCAGAAAAAGAAGTTGACAGATTGTCAACAGCCATTATTATACTCGTGCACAATGTAATGTCTGAAGAATATTACCACGCTTTCTATTTTTCTATCGTAAATGTTGCATTAAATTCAGAGCATTTAATTACAATACATCCATGCAATTATGAAACAGTAATTTATGAACAAATTTTATAATGTTAAATTATTCAATACTCAGATTATCTTTAAAATCATTTCTGAATAATATTTTTTGAATGATTTTTTTACTAAGGACTCTTAGTAAAAAAATAGAATGCAAACGATAATGATAATAGACACATGCAAATGATAATGGACACATGCAAATGATAATAGTGCACACAACGCACTCATGACATGTAAGACCGTGTAAAAATTTAATAAGTTGGAAACTATGACTATTTAGAACAAAAGTATTCAAATAATCATAATCTGTCTTTAACCTAAATTTAATTGTTTAGGCGAGCATCTGGTTTCTCTTGCTGTGTCGCAGACAGTCGCATTCTTTTGTTGTCAATAATATTGCTTAAAATGACTCGTTATTCCAGACATAAAGTCTGTTGGTTTGCTATTGCTTCACTGTTTGTTTATTGTATAATAAAAGATTATTCACACAAATTTAATTCAATATTGATGATTTAATTTTCAGTACGAGTGACGCTTCGACTATATTATACTTCGTCATCTGGAATGGGGGAGGAGAATATTGTTTTGTGAATGATATTACGTAATTCGCAAAAACATCTGATTTTTATCAACTTCCCCTGCTATTATATAGCATTACTGTAAGTTTCTAATTTGTTCAGCTAATTTTGTAATCCTATAGTAGGTGCAGGTTTTAGACCCGTTGTGTTTATGAATGTCGTGCATGCAAATAATATTAATACACATTATGCAGTGCCCGTACCAGTTGTGAAGTAGCACAATTTATTAATTATTTGTGTAGCCAAGTTTCAGACAAACATGGCTACCTCACTGAAGACAATGCTGTTTTGCGTCATTGCAATCATCCTCCAAGTAGCTGATAATGTCGGCGGAGCTAAAATCTTACTGACTGGAGTACAGATAAGAAGTCACGTGATGGAACAGTTAGCTCTTGGGAAAGAACTTGCTTCGCGTGGTCACCAAGTCTACTTCGCCGTAGGATCCAGGTTTCTCTTCTTTTTAAATTCTATATTACCGTATTTGTAATTGTCCGGAGATATAATATGGGGCCTGTTTTGAAATCTGTATGGCGCACAATGTCTCAGGTTTAAATTTTGTACAGTAGTACGTTGTCCTATTGGTTTTGGTGGCTCATTAAATTGCAGTTTTAAATACCTCTCGGATAACACAACATTGAAATTCTCGTGTAAGTTCAGAATCATTTTTCAGTTCAAATGTGGAGCCAGAAGGTTAGCAGGAGTAGGTTTTACGGCAACTGTAGCTGTAGAGAAGTTATTGCTTGTAATGAAACACGATGTTTTGCGTGGAGGAGGTCGAAGATCGCCGAGAGGCGAAAGGGAGCCTGTAGTAGTGGTAGTATTTAATTTACCCGAAAGAGAACGTGACACGATTAAAAAAACAATATGCATAATACAATGCAAAACGAAATTGAAACAAAGCTATTGTTGTTGTTGTCGTATTCCATACTGACTGGGATACCCTTATTCGGTATTCAGTCGGCTATTTTGAGTCTATACTCCTCTGATCAGCCTAGGTGCCCTCTGAACTTTGCCCAAGTAGGCATACTCAGCCATAGACAATACAAAGCTATTGAATAAAAATAGAATTAATACATGCCCAATTGAAAAGGCTACTAGGGAGACCGGGGTATATCAAGCTAATTACCAGTGTCATTCAGCACTTTATAATTATACTGTTTTAAAAAGGAAACAACAAACAAAATTTAAGCTAAACAAGGAAAGGTGTAACAAGGAAGAATTAATGATTAGACAAAAATTAGATGCAAGATCACCAGACGGTTTAAAACTCTTTTAAAAACCAGAAAAGTTTTTAATATTTTTAATTTTAATTGATAAATCATTCCAGAGTCTCGCACAAAAGTTGGTTGAAATTCTAGAACTAAAAGTAGAGTGAAAGGACGGCAAGCGGTGAAAGTCCATGTTAATTCGAGCGTTATGATTGTGGATGTTTTTTTGTTGCGTAATTCATTATGAGAAACAAGAAGTGCATGGAAGCTTTCAGGGTGATGCATGGGTTTAAATGACTGCTGTAAAAATTGATGTTGAAATAATGTATCAATCGACAGTGACAAATAAAATATGACAAATAAATGGAACTGACATCGGTCTGAAGATCCTTCGATTGAAAAACTTTTTGAGCATTCTATTGTTTAAGGTTATTCATTATTTATTTAATCATTTATTGATCAACACAAAGCACAAAGCAAGTAACATAATAAACAGAGGTTATACGGTGTGATCAAAACGGCCGCACAGGTGGCAGCACACTAAAGTGGACCGCTTTAAAAATAATATATTGTTGTAGATGAGACATGAAGAGACCGTCGCAACAAGCCCCCTTCCAAACACGAGTAAAACGTTATGCCAGAACCAGGAATCGAATCCGGATCTCCCACACCGACAGGTAGACGCTCTAACCATTGAGCTATATGGGCTTTACGCTCTACTCGTTCTTGGAAGTACTGATTGCAACGTATTCGTATCTCACTACCCCGCTTCAAGCAGCGTGCAGACTCGCTGGCCTAGCGAGCCGCACAATGAACACAATAGTGCTAACCGTCTCGCAGCGAACCACCACATCACTCCGCCCCCAAACAAGATTATGTCCGGAATCTGACGTCGTCGACACGTAGGCTCCACAAGCCACATAGGCTACTCGTTCCACACGCCACGCAGGCCAGGAACAACTAGTCACAAAGCAGAACATCGGTACATACAACGGGTTAACGATCGTTACCCAGGTTCTATCACCACATGTTGTAAATGTGATACGAAGAGACCGTTACAACAAGCCCCCTTCCAAGCACGAGTAAAACGTTATGCCCGAACCAGGAATAGAACCCGGACCTCCCACACTGACAGGCAGACGCTCTAACCATTGAGCTATAAGGGCTTTACGCTCTACTCGTTCTTGGAAGTCCT
>JAQFYQ010001402.1:0-13379 GCA_034694885.1 Buchholzia appendiculata | reverse complement strand
TCTCTCTCTCTCTCTCTCTCTCTCTCTTATTTCTCAATCCAGTCAGTTCGATCTATATATGGCGCTGTTACGACGTCATGGATGATATAGATAGCTGAATAGTTGTGATGAATTGCGATTGGCTGTGGCTTGATGAGGGATAAACATAGGGAGGGATAAACGCACGATCTCCTATATAAGTATATACAAGCCCCTCCCCTCTCCCCTCCCTCCCCCCCCCCCGGTAGACCTGATAATGAAACACTCAGATCGAACTAATCGCATTTGTATGTTGTTGTTTCATCCGTCCGCCTCTCACGCGGCTTTACGCAGGACTGGATGCACACAGAGCCGAATGGCAAACGAATAATAATAATTCAAACCCGGCTCCTGTCCTACTGTTTTATAGAAAACTGCTTTGTTATGAGTGGAAACCGGTCTCGTGTATCCCATTGAAATTTCAAGTAAATGCCAAAAGTCTCAATGCCAGGAAGGCATATCGAGATGGTCTTAATTATTACGAAAAATAGATGCTGAATGATTTGAACACAGTTCAACATGTCATCTAGCCTGAGATCATGTATTTATTGTTCTGAGTTTTTGTGTGAATAAACGTGCTTAAAATGACGACGAGTGTTATTGCGTTGTGTGTTTATTTTGTTTTCTTCTTCGCAGTATTCATCATCATTCGCTATGGTTTATTTTTACGACCGTAACCCCTTGCTGACACCAGCCTGTACCGCTAATGGGGTGATTTCCCTTCCTCTAAGAAAGTTATTCTATTCATTGGTTAGGTGGTGGCGTTGTAGCGTTTATTGTGTTTGTCATGTTTGTAATATTGAACGTTTACATTCATTAGTGTATTAAAGGTTTGTTTGCTGTGATAATATCTGTGATGAAGTTTACTTCGGCGTTATTGACATTTTTTTTATCGCCGAAACATAATGTAATGCCACAAATACAACGCAATGGAAGATATGTGGGCCCTAAGAATTGAATGAATTACAGAGACTGCATGGCACAAACTACTGATGGTTTCACTGTAGCACTCAATGAGCCAAAATGCTCTGCTAAAAACCATCAGTAAAAGCTTATTCTGATTTTTTTTCAGAAATTCTCTTGAATCTGTGATAAACTTTTGATGCGAGTTGATTTTTTCATGCAAGTCGTATCTTCTGTTTGCTTTTTATGGAAGTTCTGAAGACACATGCCGGTGGCATGTGAGGTCAAACGGACATGTGAGGTCATGTGAGGTCAAACATGTGAGGTCATGTGAGGTCAAACCGACATGTGAGGTCATGTGAGGTCAAACCGACATGTGAGGTCATGTGAGGTCAAACATGTGAGGTCATGTGAGGTCAAACCGACATGTGAGGTCATGTGAGGTGAAACATGTGAGATCAAACCGACATATCTCTGTGTTTTTTCCTCAGTTCAGTTCTACTCATAGTTTATAAAGATAATGTGTTGAGAAAATCTTGTCTTGAGACGTCTTGTCGATACCCTGTTCTTGTTCTTGAACCACAGTGCCGCGGACCGTGACCTTGTTCTTGAACTTCAATAACGTGAATCGTGGTAAAGTTCTCGGTCTTATTCCGTCTTGACTGATGAAGACACGAGACATTATTTTCGAGACATTATTTTTCTCGACATTCTTCAACACAGAGATCGGTTCATTGAAATTACAGTTTTTCTAAACGAAATCTTATTACTCACATCAAATCTGTTTCAGAGCTTAATCAGACTGATCTCTTGGATAATTATAAATTAAATTATGATGCTTCAGAATCAAAAAGCGGTTTTGTTTTAATGCATATGTTTTATGCATTAATCGAAGACAGCTGCCAGTCATCATCATCATACTGTACTGAGTTGCCATGTCAACAGAGCTTTTCTTGTTCTCTGAGGATTATTCTTTTGTGAATTCTGGCAACGCTGAGACATCTACAAACATCGCAGATATATTACACATATCCTAGATTTAGCCGTATTGGCGCGTCCATCCGTTTCTTCAACCTTGTTATTATGAAACAGAGTTTGCATCAATATCGGACAAGATATATTGATCGTGCGTGATGATTTGTGGACTGCTAAATTATTTAGATTTTGCAGTAAAAAAGAGCTTTTGTGTGAGGTATAAAAGCCTAGTTGTGGATCATGCTGTATTCCATGAAGGCCAATAATTGGCGATCAGACCGCAATGCTGCCACAGCTGTCATAGTCATAGTTGGATAATGTCTGTCAACATTTGCTTCGCGTGCGAATACGCTAGCAACAGCACAATGTTCCTACAGAATTAATGCAATACAATCCAGCAGTTGGCATTAGTTGTAATTTGATATATAGCGAAGAATGGAGATATGTCCGATCGTGATCTTTCAGAAATGGCAGAGACAGGGCGGTATAGTCAGGAATTCTTTGTTGACGACCTTTATCAAAATTTTAAGTTCAGGGAGGGGGTCACATAGATGACCTTTTAAAAAAATTACACAAACCATTCTTAATTTAATAAATAATAATCGCGGGGGGGGGAGGTAAACCCTACCCCCTTAAATTGACCGTTTGCTGATAATACGCCACGTTGTCATATGAGATCATGTAGCACAGCAAACCATTTTTCTTGGTGCAGAACATGTTCTTGGTTCTTCGAATAACATGTTGTTGGTTTTGCACAGAACATGTTGTTGGTTCTGCACAGAACTTGTTCTTGGTTCTGCACAGAACATGTTGTTGGTTCTGCACAGAACATGTTGTTGGTTCTGCACAGAGCATGTTCTTTGTTCTGCACAGAACTTGTTCTTAGTGCTGAGCAGCACTTGTTCTTGGGACTGAGCAGAACTTATTCTTGGTATTGAGCAGCACTTGTTCTTGGGACTGAGCAGAACTTGTTCTTGATGCTGAGCAGCACTTGTTCTTGGTGCTGAGCAGAACTTGTTCTTGGGACTGAACAGAACTTGTTCTTGGGACTGAACAGAGAACTTGTTCTTGGGACTGAACAGAACTTGTTCTGCGGAGCTGTGCTTCACTGCAATGACCAGACGGAAAAACTTACTTCGAATCAAACCAAATGTTGCGCTGACTTGGATTTCTACGAGCGTCATTTGTGAAGGAAACCGCTGATGGTCATTAGCAAATTATATGTTGAATTTTCTCCATAGTAATTCGAGTTGTCCCGTGTTGAGCCGCCCCAAAAATGCTGATGCTGCTTTCAGTTTAATGCTCCTAAGATTTTGCATTTTTTTCAACATTTCATTTGTTAAAACGTTTAAATGTCTTATTTGATCTTATTTCAGCTTCTTGTCTTCGTCCTCTTTCTGATTCGAACATCCAGTTCAGCGTATCGGCTGTAGGCAACGTGCTTCAAGGTGATACTCTGAAGGTTACTTGTCAGGTCAAGAACAAGCCTGCCCTTGACCTTGTCAGGCTGGTCAGGACCATCAAGGACAAGGAGTATGAGGTAGCGACGAACGACTACCTCCAGGAGAGGTACAAGAACTCCGGGAGGTACTGGATCACCAAGTGGGACAATGATCAGGGACTCATGGAACTCACAATATCAAGTACGTCTCTTGATGATTACAGCTTTTATAACATTCTTGTAACATTTGTTTGTAACATTTTGCAACAACTCTTTAATATTCTGTAGGTGAGACGGTTGTTTACCGATTAGTATGTACGGAAACACGGATTTAAGTCTTGTTGTAATAAAATGTATCAAGTGAAATTTCTTTGGCTATTCAGATGTAGGCTACTTTGGATGATATTTTGAGATCTTGCAGTAGACACAAAAGTATGAATAGAAAATCAATGGAATACAAATTGAAAGTTCTTCTATTAGTATGAGAGAGGATAAATTTAACGTTTGTCTGAAAGGTAAATCTAAGCAGGAATCTAAACTCTGTTAATAAAATAGCAGATTTATTGTGAAATTGCTGTCCATTAGGTAGAAATGAAATATTTTCAGGTGTTAGAAGCTTCGTCGGCATCATAGTTTATCGTCCAGACTCCAGACTGGCTTTGTCCACGATTTGAACAAAGACTAGTTACAATTAGAACTTGGACTAATTAAAGTGGTTTCCTCGCTGCCTATATGTTTTCCTCCGTGATTATAAGGAGGGAATTGCTAACAAGCACGCTCGCGGTGTTTAAATTCTGCAGAGCGTATGCATGTAACATTTTGGGAATTTTTGCTAAAGCAAGGTTTACAGCCGGATGCCATTCCTGAAACCAGCGACTTTACTGCTAACGTTATCGAGTACGTGAAGGAACGTGATGGTCTATTTTAAATTTCAACTCCGCTGTACACATAAAAGTAAAAACTACTTAATAAAAAAATTATAAGAATAGCAGATGACAAGGAATACCTTTGCATACATTGTGATTGCAGATATTCAGGGAGCCGACTCGGGCAACTATGGCTGCCGGTACCTGACTACGGGCGATGCTAAATTTCGAGATATCATTGTCGATGGTAAGCACTGATTAACCATGGTTTCAGTTTATATCCGTACCTACTACCTATGCATTTGCTAGTGAACTTGTTTCAGCATATTTCCGCATAGAAAGTTGTCATTAGCTGTCAAGACGTTGCTTGAGAAATGTTTAGCACGCTTTGCTGATCCACTGATAAATTTGACTATTACTGTTTTAGCAAAACAAAATCACATCAGAAAGCAACAAGGGGTATGAAAAGAATTGTCATACTGGATGATTGGGGAAAAGTCATGAAAATAAGTCCAGAAGATGAATGTGGTAGAGATGTTGAAAGGCAGGCATCTGACAGAAGGCAGAGATTGAGTAAATGAGGATGTTGCTGGTGCTAGAAAATATTGTGAACACTGGTGCACCGTGTTACGTTGGTGCACGATGTTACGTTGGTGCACCGTGTTACGATGGTGCACGGTGTTACGTTGGTGCACCGTGTTACGTTGGTGCACGGTGTTACGTTGGTGCACGGTGTTACGTTGGTGCACGGTGTTACGTTGGTGCACGGTGTTACGCCGGTGCACGGTATTACGTTGGTGCACGGTGTTGCGGTGGTGCACGTGGGGTTTGCGCAGTGTGGTGTCCTTGTATTATGACGATTGTTGTAGATATGTATCCACTAATTCTGTCAGTTGAAAATTTAACCGTCATGTAGCTAGGTTTAATCTAAAGGTTGACTATTGTAAGACAGGGAACTGGAAGCTGATACGTGGAGTAAGAGCTTGTAACAAGAAACAATCTGTGCAATTGCATTTAGTTACACAAATAGAACTTTCTTATGCAGTATTAAGATAACTTCTTGTTCATATGTATTTTAAACGAAACTGAACTGATTGTTTACAAATGCAAAACATAGAACTTTTGAATGAGTCAAGTACTATATTTCAGCTTTGACACCCAGATCAGGTATTTTGTACTTTTCCATTTTGATTGAATATGTTCCTATTTACTGTTAGTTCCCCCTACTTCCCTGGAGCTGTGGTACGAGGCTCGGGATGGAAAGGTTTATCGTGCCCTGGACGGCGACCGGATACAGTTCGTCAGGTCAATCCGGTGTGATGTACTCGTGGAAGGAACAGACTTCCAGCCTTCCGTCGTTCTCTCTCTTCCAGACGAATCCGTCTTGAAGACAACGAACTCAGAGAAGAAGGTATCAGTATTTATCTTTTAGTGAAGGCTATGGAGTAAAAAAGGAAAGTATTTACCTTTCTGAAAGAAAGTAAGGTATTTTCCTTTTTACTCTTCAGTTTTATGGTCTTTGCCCTAAGCTGTGTAGCAAAATGGAAATGAAGATTATTGTAAAATAGACCTTGTTACTTTTTTTACTGATAAACTTGTTAGGGAACTGGTTCCTGCTTTCTGTGACATTGCAACATTTACTTTGTTAGAACTCAATGTCTTTATCAATAACTAGAACGCTATTAGTGCAGTCAGTTTAAGCTTCATATTTTATTTGAAATTCTACTCTACTACTGGAATGCTATACTATTCACTATAGTATTTAATGAGTTATGTGAAATACCGCAACTTATAAATTGAAACTCCTGTAAACTAAATAGTATGTTTTGTCAATATGGCAGATTATTTTGTACATTTCAATAGTTCTGTAAAATTTGTGGTAGAATATTTTTTGACATCTTGTGCACAATGTCCATCTATTTGAGTCTGTTGAATCTGCATGCATAATGAATGCATTAATGAGGTTTAATAACGAAGCTATTGCCGACAGAAGTTCTTGAATAATGTGTGTGACCACAAACATTCACATTGAGTTGTATGCAATTGTGACTCTTGGTGCAGTGTAAGATTGTTAGACACGATTTGAATACATATGACATCAGATATCTTTAGGATGGACCCTGGCCTACCACTTTCAATCACCTCATAGTCACAGTGGATCGATGCACGTGCAGTTACACAGTTTTCATCGCCTTGATTCATATTGACCTTCCTTTGAGAAGAGCAACTTTCATTCATTCATGTATACTGTACATTCTATATATGTCCATTGTTTTGAAATGTGGCTAGGTGGTGAAAGATAACAACGGTTTCCTGGAGATCATGAACACCGTGTCGTACACTGCCCAGCTGGACGGGAACGATCTCAGACTGCACGGGAAGAACCTTACCTGTACTGGGACAATGGCTCAACATAAACCACTCACGGGATATGTCAGTCTTGAGATACCACGTAAGTGTTTCTATTTCTGATATGGATTCTTGTTTTAATCTTCTTATTCTGTGCCATTCTAATATTTTGATCGATGGTAAGCCAACTTATTTGATGTAATCTCTTAAAGTTTGTGCTGATTGCTTGGCAATATTTATTACCAGCAAGGGAAGGCAAGGGGAACCAATCTATGCTCATCTTTTCTCCTGTACCTAGTAGATCGGTGGCATTATTGCATGGCACCACTGGGATGCATGTTCAGATACTAGAGAATTTTCATTCCTCCATTCAGAGTTTGGTTAGAATAAGCATTTTCACTAGCTACGCTGTATGTGGAATAATATTGAAACGGAACTACTTGCGCAAGCACACGAGCTCCACACATTGGACAAGAAATAAATAATAATCAGTTTAAGTATATTTATTTTCATTCTAACTGTCATTGAATTATTATGTGGGCCTGCACATGACTTTTAATTATTTATTTGTATGCAACATAGGCAACATGGGGCATGTATGTAACATGAGGCTTGTAAACAACATGAGGCTTGTAAACAACATGAGGCTTGTAAACAACATGAGGTTTGTATACAGGAGTTAAAGAGAAGTTCATGTTTAGATAAGCCAACCATATTGCCAATCTATTACTCTTCATATTATATTATTATTAAAATATTGCTTATTTGAAGTTATGTTGTTTGGATGCAAGATTTGTGGCACTTGATGTGTAGACAAACCACAGTTGACGTGCAACAACGAGTGGAAGTCAAGGTCGTGTGAGGAAAACTACGTCATCACATGTCGAGCTCTCATGTTCCCAGAGCTGACGTCACACATTTGGACCTGGGGGTCACTGATCACCAATGAACTCATCGACGGACAACCAAACAATCCAAACATTTCTCGGGTGAGTAGTGCTCTTTATGTTTGAGTTAATGATGTTTGTCAAGTACGTTTTGTATTAAGCTTCATCAGTCTATGTTCATCATTTTGTCAATGTGTAAAACGTGATGCTTTAGTATGTGAAAAAAATAAAGTTAAGGCAATATATGACTTCGAAGAAATGCATTGTGAAGATAAATTTAATTTTAATAAAATAGGGTACCGCATTCTTATTAATATTTTTTAATTTTAAATAGATAGTGAAAATTATTGATATAATCGTTTGAGTGATCCAGCGATAAGAGGCTTGGATTGTGTAGATTGAATGCATTCATGTCTCTGCTTTGACTAGATTAGCTACACTGCAGTGGAATTCACCCTTGTGTATGTGTGTGTGCGTGTGTGTGTGTGTGTGTTTGTGTGTGTGTGTGTTGTCTGTGTGTGCATGTGCGTGCGTGCGTGCGTGCACGCGTGCTATGTATTCAGATGTCCAGTAATTGCTTTTGAACGTAGTTATGAAATTGATTTATTGTTAAAAAAATATTTGCTTGATTCCAGATACAGATTAGTAGATATTGTTAGCAGTTCATTCTTTCAGTGGTGAAGCTGCTGTAAGCTGCCCCTCAAAAGGGTAAAACTAAATTTTTTACTGGTTGGTGACGTTGACAATTACTGCAGGTTTTGCCGAACAATGAAGCAAAGTGTGTTCAGATTTCTTCACAACAGCTAATTCTTAATTAACCCGAGACGTTGCTTTGACATAATTGGTTGTAAATATCAGCAGAACTGTTTACAATCTTTTGTTTCAGTTTCACTCTTCCTACTCCATCAATCAGTACGCCGAGTACGAGTTTCGACTGAAGATAGACGAGGTAAAGAATAAAGATTTCGGTGAATATCACTTGCGGGTGAGCAACAGCCATGGATCGGCAGTCACCATTGTCCGTCTCTTTGAAGGTGAAAATATTAGTAAATATTTAGTTCTGAACATTAATAAGGATAATGCACCTGTGTGAAACAGATGTTAATGCAAGTAGTTACTAAGTTTATCATCATTACCTAGCTCTTGAGCTATTCCGCATGCACTTACATTCTGAATTGCAGAATGCATGCGTGCATTGTGGATGCATGCACTATTGTGTATGTACTTTATGTACTGAGTATTTTTTAATTTTGTGTGTGCGTGTTAGATGTAATAATTATTGTATTTTCTTGTATAGAATAAAAGCGAGAGTGCCGTTAGAACTCGGCATTGTTATTGTTTGTGGACAAATTAACCGAGGTTCATATTCTGAGCGCCTGTCAGATCTCTGTCGCCCGCATGCGCATAATTGCTGTAGACCCCACGTCTCATGCATTTTGCCTGCGGTCAATGCTATAGGAATTCTAGAGATCTATTGCCAACATTGTTTTTCTTTGAGCTAATTTATTTAAAATTCTCCATAAATTCAAGAACACTGTTCAAGAACAGTATCAAGTCAAGTCGTGGTGATATTTCTCCTCAGTTTTCCTCATGGATGTAATAATAATAAATAATCTGGCAACAACCGAAAAAGAATGGGCCTCTCCGCCCTCTCTGCAGCAAATATCTCAGAGGACTCTAATTGGCGGAAAATATAACTGTGCATGCGTCACGTGACTGATGATGTCATCGCTTATTACTGACGTCAGTATTGCATCATTGACCTTTGACCTCAGAGTCCTTGTGTCACATGGTACATGGCTGTACCATTTTCATTGGATGAAAGTATTGACCAATGCCTGCCCATTTATTATTATTGCGTCCATGGTTTCCCTGCTGCTGATTTTTCTTGAGCCCTGTCGCTACATGAAAGCCATATTGTCTGATAAAAAGCAACGACATGTAAGTTGAGACTTCATTCGGTAGGTGTTGATGTAAACACATACATGTATATGTTTACATATGTGTTCAACTGTTCTTGTATGTTTTCATGCATTTGTTCATATATGTGTGTACATGTATGTGTACATGTATGTGTACATGTATGTGTACATGTATGTGTGCATGTGTGTGTACATGTATGTGTACATGTTTGTGTGCATGTTTGTGTACATGTATGTGTACATGTATGTGTATGTATGTGTACATGTATGTGTAGCGTACAGGACGGAGCACGGAGGACAGATGCGAGTCACATACAAGGAATATTACCATATCGTACGGAGAACAGCCAGGGCACTAATCAGCGTGAGTCAATCTTTCATGTTACAACATCATCACACAGTATGGGACTTATTTGGGAATACTGTGTTGTAAAGAGGGCAATACAGCACTACAGAGTTGGACTCGAGTCGGGTCGACCCGCGGGTCGGGTCGGGTCGGAATAGGGCTGGTTCGTGTTTTTCTGAAATTTGTCCCGTCGGGTCGGGTCAAGATCTTATGCCGGTGTTCGGACTTACGTTCATTGCAAGTGTTGCCTGCAGCAGGCAACAATTGTTCCCTGCAACTGCAGTGAGTGTGGGGATGGGTAAAAAAAAGACTAGCCTGCAGCAGGCGACACTTGTCGTTGACTGCAGGCAACACTTTTTGGCCATCCCCACACTCACTGCAAGTATTACCTGCAGCTGCAGGGAACAAGTGTTGCCTACAGCAGGCAACACTTGCTGCGTGTGTGAGTCCAGCATTAGTGGATCAGAGGGTCCATAGGTCTGATCAGGTCGGGCTACACAATTCTGACCCACCTTGACCCGCGACATTTTGAATCACTCTTTTCATTTCACACTTAATTGATTAATATGTTCCGGTAGTACTGTATTTCATGCTTAAATGCATTACATTGAACATTATGAACTTGAAAAATATAAACTTGGGGTCTAAAGGGTTAAATTTCCAGAGAAAAATGTTCACAGCTGATAGATACAACTGATATAATATATATTACTCATTTACCACATCGAGGTAGAGTTAGTTTAAATGAGACTTTCTACGCATTCTAATAATTCTACGCATTAAAATAACTTCGTTTAAATTCTATCAGCTGTATTACATTTATTTATGTTCTTCCAAGGTTTTCTCATTATATTTCGTATTATTGTCTTCATTTACTTATTCGTTATTGTTACATGTCAAATCCAGGAGGATAAAAATTGCGTGCACTTTAGAAATTCTTCCCAAATAATTATTATTTAATATTTATCAGAATGAATTCGAATGAAAATTACTAACCTAAACGCAAAATATATCGCACATGAATTTCATTGAACACTGAGATATGTCTCAGACAATTTTATGTGTCATGGGTCGGCTCAGAAAATCCGTGGTTCTAGTCGTGTCCCAAAAAAGTGACTCACTTCCAACTCTGCAGCACTATTACGCTAGTACTATAGGGCATGCTGTTTGGCCATTAAAAATCAGCTGCATCTAAAGTACGTTTTGCATGGTAAGCACCGTATCACCATGTGACAACCGTAGCTCTACACGCGATTTCAGTACTAGTGTTCTTTTGCTATGCAGCAGTTATATTTAGAAACACAAAAATTAGAAAGTATAAAATTATAATTATTGTGAAATGATTGACAACCGCATACGATACAGAATGCAATGCAGTTTGAAATACACTTTGCAGTACACTGTTTTATGCACTTTTGTAAAACCACTTTGGTAAGGAGTGGAATTTTATTCTACTACAAATAGTCATTATTTAAACAGTCAAATGTTTCATTTTTTGTTCCCATACAAAATAATCCAATGCAATTGATTTATCTAAATATTAATATGCAAAACAGTCATTATATTCTGGGTGGACACGAATGTAGTTGTGTGTATGTAGATTGGTCTGGAGGCTGGTGGTGGCGCTGCTATCATTGGCAACAACACGGCCGAGTGGTTTTGTTCATTCCTGGCTGTTATATTTGCCGGGTCAGTACGCTGTCAGCACAGTCTTTGCTGTATAAACTGTGGTCACTGAATTTGTCTACGTTTCGGTTGACTTTTAGACAAGAATCCAAAAGCTGAGTATACTATAGATGTGAAATATTTAAGGCTGTTCATGGGTAAATTTTTACAAAAATTGAGAAGGCACAATTTTGCTAATTTCAAAACTCTCCAACAAATTTGAATTAAAGTTTAAACGTACTTTGCCGTATACGCTTGATTTTGTAAATGAAGTAAATATGAGAAAACTTGTTTTTTTCTCTTTATGGTTCGCACTAACGAAAGTAACATTGAATCTCTCACTCACCCGAAAATTAACTCATTACAAATATAGAATATTTATTTATTTTGTTTTTAAATATGGAGTCAAACGTGTAAAGTTATTTGTTATTCATATATATAATTATATATATACATGTATATATATATGTATTCTGCATTATGCCTATTCTGTTGTCGTGTGATAGAGGGTTCTCAATGGGTCTGTACACGAGCAGTTCTTACGACACATGCCTTACCCTGCTCTCTGAGCACAAATGTCAGGTAGTGTTCGTCGATAACACAATGGCGCTGCGGAGGATTTCAAGCCTGCGACCACAACTGCCCGACATGAAGGCAATAATTCAATTAAGGGGGATTCCTCCCATGTCTCCCGGAGTCTATTCCGTGAGTGGTTCCATATATCCAAAACCTTCTCTCATTCGTCATCATCATCATCAGCAGCAGCAGCATTATCGTCATCGTATTCTATATAATGTTTCCATTATAAACTATAAAAGACATGCTTTCTATGTTGCCATATAGACTATATTAGACATGTTTTCTATCTATGTCGCTATATAGACAATACTAGACATGTTTCTATTTATGTTTCTACATAGACAATACTAGACATGTTTCTATTTATGTTTCTATATAGATAATATTAGACATGTTTTCACGATGCTGTAGTTTACCTGTAGTATATGTTTCTACTCCATATCTTGTCTATTTTATACAACTGGTTTAGAGTTTCAAGGCATCAAAAATTCTCCTCTTTATCTCGCCGCGAAATATGATACACGAACACATCACGCTTGAGTTGATGGTTACACGAATGCCCGTTATAAAACTCCATTAGACTTATTATTAGTGAAGCAAAGATTTCAAGTTCCGATACTCTTTCTATCGCTAGAAACATTTTTGCAAATTTTATTGGGCACAAAGAAACGTATTATTCGGGACATGTTATTCAGAATATGGGTCCGATGTGAATTTCTAATGTCGCACAGCGTATGACATTACAAATTTGTGATTAAGCTACATTTTGTTGTTCATCATAATCGTCATAATATAATCCATCAATAAGTTGAATCTGGATGATGTCTTCAGCAAGACTGAACTCTCGACTATCCCAGCTACTAGAAGCGACTGAGTACACAACTATTCCTTTCATTGAGAACCTATATTTCTCTTACTTAACGTATTTGAACAATTACAATGTAATGACAATGATGACACCAAGCTGATTGTTGGGCGCTCTGACGATGTGCAGCCGTGCTCTGGGCCGTCTCTGTTCCTAACGTGGGCAGATTAAGTTAAACATTGCTTTTGTTAATATCAGATATGCTGCGCATACAAATCTGAGTAAGTTTTACGCCAAAAAAATCACTGACATATTTTGCACTGTGAATAATTAGCACATACTTAAGCCTCTGTGATAGTTTAAATTATAATTTATGTAGTAAATATTTTCAGATAACCATGAAGCTATGATTAGTAGCCTATCCTTTGTGACAATAATTATTATGATTTCTATTCTATACATTTTATTCCTCATATTTATTATAGCCCTATATGATCCTATTCTATCATATGCAGAATCATTTAATTTATAATTTTCTTTTGCAGGCCTTTGATTGCATTGTATCTATGATTTATGATAGTGTTATAGTTAAGTGAATGATTTACACGCTTTTGCGCAGTGGA